>PVKZ01000972.1:265000-533251 GCA_004027375.1 Macroglossus sobrinus
GTGTTAGTTTTCTGAAGAAAAGTGCTTAGAAATACTGATGAATGTAAGAACATCCTCTGTATCTAACTATAGTATTTTTTGTTAATATACTGTAAAATTTTTTTAAAAAATTATAAAATAAGATTCAAAGGTACATGAAGGGAATAAGAAAATTAGTATCTTCAAGAACTTCAGGAATGAGCTAAATAGCCAAGTACAATTAACATCATGCCATAAATTTTCTAATCTCAAAGTTTAATCTCAAATTAAACATTTTTTTTAGGAGTTGACTATTAATTCAGACTTTCTTTGCTGCTCAAGCGCAAATCTTAGAATAATGTGGAATCTAAAGAACAAATAAAACAGAAACAGACTCATAGATTTAGAAAACAAACTAGTGGTTAACAGATGAGAGGGAAGTTAGGGGGCAGAGTGAAAAACAAGAAGAGATCGAGAAGTACAAATTTTAGTTAGAGCATGGTCACAGGGCTGTAAAGCACAGCATAGGGAAAATAGTCAATAATAATGAAATAACTATTTATGGTACCAGGTAAGTGCTAGACTAATCAAGGTGATTATTCTGTAAATTATGTAAATGTCTAACCATTAATCTGTACACCTGAAACTAATATAAAATAATATTGAAAATCAACTATAATTGAAAAATTAAAAAGAAAGGGGGGAGAATATAAAGGGGAATATGAGATTCAAATTTCCAGTTATAAAACCAGTCATAGGGATAATGTAGAGTAGTTCTTTAGGTATATAAATGTTGAATAACTATGGTGTATACCTGAAACTAATGTAATATTGTATGTTAGCCATATTTTAATAAAAAATTTTTAAAAAGAAAAAACTTTAGAGAGTAATTAAGATTGTTGATGAAGAAAAAAGAATATACCCCATTGAATTTCATAATACTAATATATTTATGAGTCAAACTGCATATTTATATTAATATTATATGCTTATATTAATAAGCATCTTATTAAAAGTGAATTCATAAAAATAAAATCTATTAATATAAAAAAACGACAGATAACCAACTTAAGTAAAAGGGGGAAATTGAAATTGCGTAGGCAAGCTTAATCTGACTTTTAAAGGGTGAGGTTTGCCCAAAGATAAAAGTTTAGCATCATAGACTTGGCTGGCAAGAATAGTATCTTACTCCAAAAAGGCTTTAGAATAGTTATTTCAGCAACTTCAATCAGAATTTTTCCAGTGGTGTTTGAAGCAGAATGAGTTTTTCATAGTTGGAGAGGCATCTTCAAGGTTCTCTAAGAACTTCCATTTAATTGTTGCTATTAAAATGAAAATTCCAACCGTAATAATATTACTGTCTCCTCTATTAATGTATTCTAAGAGGCATACCAAGAGCTACTCATTTTCTGGAGCAAATTCCAAGGATTACTCAGGACAATGTATTCTTGCCCATCAGTGCTGCTGCCTTCCGTCAACAACTCCACGACACTTACCCGGTTTCCCCTTTCAAACATGTGATTTGATCTCCTTGATCCCAGAACTTCTGCTTCCCTCTTACTTCCTGACTTCCAGAAACTACAGTTTGACTCTGTTGACTTTGGAACTTTGCCTAGCACCTTCCCAGATAGTTTGCCACTTGAGTAACAAGATGGCGGTGTCACCAGCCTCCCAACATGACCATTATTAACATAACCTAGAAAAGTTCCTGTCTCTAAAGATTAAAAATATAAGTCAAAATAAAGGTTAGAAAAAATATACATCTATTATATATGTTTAAATTTTGCTCTAAGTGATATTTCAAGTTAACATACAAATTTCAGAAACTTTGGTTTGGAAAACCATCTGCTCATAGTAAAAGAAGGCTTGATTACTAAAAGAAAAGAAAGATCCTTGGGATTTCATTATTTTAACCAGCCTACCAACTGCAGCTGGCCATTACTTATCACAGGAATTGTAAACTCAAAGAAATATTTACAGGGGTCAGATAAGAAGAGTTAATGTGTGAAAGGACTCATTATAAGGAGCAACAGGGTATGTATGGTGAGAATTGGTTAACTGGAAAGTACGGACTCCATACTCCAGACTTGCTGGTTTGTCTGGGGCTGCCCCAATTTAAAATAGGTTTTAAGAGGAAGGAACTGGTGGTGTGTGTGGGGGGAGGTATATATTTTTTTGTGGGAAGAAGGGAAAAATAGATTGTGGATGTTATAATTTTCAAAACTTTCTGGTCAGTCATTTCAGAGTAAACAATAAAAGGAACAGTTTTTGAGCCTTGGGCATTCTGCAGATATAAAACTTAGAATACTCTCCAAATACAGAATAAGAGTTTTGATTAGAATCTGTCTTTCTGTTATTTGGCTTTGAGTTTATGTTGTTAATGTGCTCAGCAGTTCTATTCTCAATGCAGAATTGTACTCCCAAGCTAGTATAAAACATTAACAGTTTTATATTTTCTTTAATATTTAAAAATATACACTTTCAATAGGCATCATGATTCTGTTTCAAATCTACTTTCATTCCATGCCACTCTAACCTATACTAATAAATATATATATACATATATGTGTGTGTGTGTGTGTGTGTGTACACACATATCCTTTTTACTAAAAAAGTCTGGAAACATTTATCTAAATGTTCCTTTTTAAGCAAAATATTCAGATCTGATAAGAAGAGTCATGTTTCCCACTCCTTTACAAAGTGCATATAAAAGTATAAATTATGATTTATAACCAGTGAAAGTGGGATTAGATTTCATTCTGACCTTTTGTGGCCATACGGTTTGCCTTTTAATTTTAATTTCCAGTAAGAGCAATTTTAAAACTTTTTGATGCTATTTTTAGGACATTGGAAATCTGTCACAAATTGAGAAAGTACTAATGGTAGAAAATTAATGAATTAAGAAATATATAGTAAGGTTGCACTTAATTTTAATTTTATTATTATTTCTAATACCAGTAACCAAAATCTTTTTGAAGAGATGATCACTACAGCCCCATTTTCTACTTTATCAAGCCACAAAATTCATCTTAAAAATTGACTATAAACCTGTGGGTTTACTGCAGTAAATATAAATATAGTTAATGGATCTGTGTGCACACTAAAAACAGTTTAATGGTGGAATTATTAGTGTAACAAAAGAGGGTACTGCTATGAAATTACAAAAAAAAAAAAAAAAGATCCTTGATTCTGAGTCTTTGTTTCCAGTTAGAAATTCAGTCCACAGTACTGTTAACCAGGCTCTGTTTTAGGTATTGGAAATAAATAGTTGAATAAGATCAGGTGTTTCTAAGTCAAAAATTTAAAGGGGATTGACAGATAATATAAATGATTGATATAGAAAAAGTATACAACATGAAACAACTTGGTCTAAGTTAATTTTCTCAGTTTTGACAAAGACATGGGTATGCAAAAATATTTTTCTACTAAACATAATCAACATAATTAAATGATGGATAACAAATGGCCTCTGCTTGTGTCAGAGATGTAGTTGGTAGTGAAGGAGGTTGTGGGGGAATGGAAGGAGCCTGCCTCCTCTAAGGGGGTAAATTTCACTCAGCTCCAGCTGAGAGTTGACATGTAAAACTTCACGTCCAGTGATGCCAGCTGTCCTAGTATTTTAAGAGAATCAGGAAACCCAATCTTAATGTGAAGTCTCCTGCTTTTTAAGTGTTGATTTTAAATTGTGTGCTCCAAAGAGAGCAAAGCTGTAGGTCTTGGCCTGTAGGAGACCAGTGAACAGCTACAGAAGAACTATTTCAGGCTCTCACATTGCTGACACACCAGTACCTCACTGGTTAAAGTATGGACCAGTGGCAGGGGCTTCATTGTGAGTTTGTTAAAAGTGCATACTCTCTGGCTCTGACCCAGATCTATTGAAACGGAATCTGCTTCAATGAGCCTCCAGGTGATTTGTAGGTTCATTAATTGTTGACAAGCTCTGGTCTAGAAAAGCACAAAATTTTTTTTGATTTTTCTCTAACGGTCCATACTTGATTCTTGGCCCTTCCCTTTATCTTTTTCTTGGGCTTTTCCCATGTCCACTGACTATCCTAAAGAACAGCTCACCTAAACTCTCACAAAAGGGAATCTGAAATCATTGCAAGGTGTTTCAAGTGAATGGCTAATGTGTACTATGACATCACATCACTCTTTTAACTTGGTAAGAGGTCTGAGTGTTTACTGGCATCTTCCATGAATCCTGAAGCTCTGACCTCATTCTCTCCTGCCCTTTCATGCAATTTTTCCTCATCTCCACTCTCTCATATTTCTTTTCCTCAGGAACAAGTTGGTCTTTTTCCTAAATACTCCTTGATTACACCTCTGTTGACTTCATTTCAAGTTACTTTGTCACAGCAACTTGAATTGCAAGCCTGTAGGCTCCCCTGGGTTTAGGACTCACCTGGCTGCTGTGGCCATTTCTCTTGCTTTCTTTCTTCAAGAACTGTATTTGTCTGCATCAGCCAACCCTGGGCTCTTATTATGCCATCTTCTTCCTTTATATTGGCAAATTGTGTGTGTGCGGGGGGCGCTTATGTATGTATAATATGTCTGTGTTATTCATGTTATTCAAACATTGTGGGAATTGTGTACAATTCTAATGAAGTCTCGGAAAAAGAGATCTATGCATTTGCTATGAATTCTACTCTCATCGGGCTCACCTTCCAGTTTCACATCCTGTTTTTTCTTCATAGCTCTGTTTCCAACTGGTCCATATCTCATCTGATCTAATATCAGAGTACGTTAACTCACCAGTAATTTTAATTATAAGTAACTATTTTTATTTGACAGGTCACTGCTTTTGAAATTTATATTTCATTTGTTTCCCATAACAATTATTATAGATTATATATCTGTATTCCCACTTTATGAAAGAGAATATGATAATTATGAAAATTAACCAAGTAGACTAAAACCACACACACTTGAACCAACACTGGATTACTGGCTTTTGGTATTTTTTTGGAATCATATTATATTACTATTTCTCTCCCATGCATGATAAAGAAAGCTCTTTATAATAGATTTGTATATCATTTCCACTTTCATCAAACTAGTCAAACCAATTGAATATGTCTTTATCCTGTTAAAAATTGAGATTAAATATAAGTAAAAGCATAAGTCATCAGAATTGTCTGACAGGTCATATACAGAGAACATAAAAGTAAGAGGGGAGTCAAGGATTACACTGAGGTTTTAGATTGATCAACTGGAAGGATATAATTGCCATGAAATGAAATGAGTAAGAAAGCATACTGTATATAAGAGGAATTGGTTTCAGTGAAGTAGGGATCAGCAGCTCAATTTTGGAAATGTTAAGTGTGAGATGTATATTAAGGTTCTCCAGAGAAACAGAACCAAAAGGATATGTATATAAAGATTTATTATAAGGCATTGGCTTACAATATTATGGAAACTGAGAAGTCCCACAATCTGCCATCTGCAAGTTGGAGACACAGGAAAGCTGGTGGTGTCATCTGAAGGCCTGAAAGAACAGAGAGCTAATGGGGTGAATTCTAGTCTGAGTTTGAAGGCCTAGAACCAGAAGTGCCAATTACAGGAGAAGATCATGTTCTATCTTAATTATTCGGGCATAGAGCAAATTCTGCCTCCCTCTACCTTTTCGTTCTGTGCAGGCTCTCAAAGGACTGCATGATGCCCGCCCACCTTTAGGAGGTCCATCAATTCAAAATTCTCTTTAGAAAAACCCTAACAGACACAGCAAGAAATAATGTTTTACCAGATATCTTGTGGCCCCATCAAGTCGACACATAAAATTAACAATCACAATATGCTGTTTGGATATTCAAATAGAGATATGCATTGTAGTTGGAAATATGTTTCTGGGATTCAAGGGGCAGGGGAGATGATAATTTAGTTAATAATTCTGGAGAAATAATATACAGGTAGTATGTAAAGCCATGAAACAATGAAATCTCCAAAAGAGAGAGTGTAAATTGAGAAGAAAAGAGGTTAATATTGATACTGGAAGGATGCCAATGTTTAGATCTCAGGAGGATGGGGCAGGGGGCGGGGAGGAATCAGTGGACACTAAGAAGGAGCAGCCAAGGAAGCAGAAGGAAAACCTAGAGACTGTCATCCTGGAAGCCAAGTGAAAAGAGATTCAGGGAGGAGAGAATGATCAGCTACATCAAATGCTGCTGACAAATCAAGTGGACAAGAACTGAAAATTGGCCGGTTAATTTAGCACTCAGAAGTCATACAGACCTTGACAAAGGAAGTGTCTAGGGAGGGATGAAAGATGAAGTTTAAACTACATGGGATAGAGTTCTGTGAGGATTAGATTCTGGGGAGGCAGGATGACCCATATAAGGTTTCTTGAGGGGTTGGATTTTAACTGATGATTTCTAAAGGTTTAATGTGAATTTTGGATCAGGGAAGGATGTGAAGTTTAAAATTTTAATAATATATGAATTATAAAGGCATATGTTATATGTTCATATTTTAAAAGTTTGTTTACCTATTTCAAAATAAATTATATATTCGTTAGCTACCAGAAACTCAGAACGTAGTCAACTTAATATCTGTACCTAATGTTTCCTTTTCTTCTGTTTTGTTGTTGTTGTTGTTGTTTTCTTTTCTGTTTACTATGTCCCAATCACCCTCCTTTTCTTTGGTTACTCTCTTGAAATTTTGACCATCTTTTTGTTCCTTTCATCTTTATATCTGCTCAATTGACTTCTCAGTAGAGGAGACTATTGTGTTCTCATCAAATTTTTTTCTAAGTTAGAGTCTCAGTATAGCTTTCGTGCAGTTTGGATCTGGTGCCTGCCTCTCTGCTTCTTTATGGATGGAGAACTGTGCAGTTTTATTGCTTAATTTGTTTGATCATTTTCAGTATGCTGTCCTAAACTCTGCTCTCACAACCTAGTCATCTTGAGGGCAAGAGAAGGCACAAATTTTGAACATGAAGTTTTAACAGAGATAACATTGGGAGTTAAAAAGTCCACCTCAGTCTAATGTGGAAGATGCAGCTCCCCAGGAAATTGCTCACTCTGTATAACTCCCCAAGCCTGGACTATCCTTACCATAGATACTTTCTTCTCTCATTCTCTGAATCAACCATAGAATTTTTTTCAGCTTGAACTTGTAGCTACAGTTTTCTAGCAATCTTCACTCCACAGAGAGGAAGCTTCTCTTCTTTAGTTTCTGTTTGGAGTTCCTGGGTTTCTTTGACCATGAAGCTCTGAAATTCTCCAGTAATGTCTTTTAGTCATACCCTCTGGCTTTAGCGATAGTCATCCATCCACCATATGCATTTTTTTGTGGTGGCTGGGGAAGATGAGACGGGGCAGTAGGAAGTAAGTGATGCATCATAATTATCTTTCCCTTGATTCCTGTCTTTGAAACAAGTGATTTATATTCTGAATTTTTTACTTCTTGCTTGATGTTATATATTATTTTTAAAAAATAACATCCTGAAACTTTGACTTGATATTTTATTGATGGTGAATTATCTTCCTTACTTAATCATCTCTAATTAGGACACTGCTATATCTGAAATTGGTTTCTAAACTGACTGTACTCACCCTTATGAATTGGTCAGTTCCACTAAACCAATAGTTGGCCTGGCTCATCAGCCATTTCATTGAATGAACCAAGTCAATGTGTGTGTGTGTGTGTGTGTGTGTGTGTGTGTGTGTGTGTGTGTGTGTGTGTTTATATTGAATAGACAAGCCCCTATGAAACTGGGCCCTTAAAAAATGCAGTGAAGATTATCCCAAAAGGTAGGTGGTCATTAAAACCAAGCCAAGAGGGAAGAGAAAGGCAGAGCAGTACTTATGAAATTTACTTTAGTACTGCTGCCAGATTCTCTTAATTCTATCTTACTTTGGGCTTGGGACCAAAAGTTGTTTTCATACTATTTCATTATAGTTCTGTTGACTCTAGTTTTCCTTCTACACTTTATCTGCACAAGACTTCGTGTTTGTTTTCCTGCTGTGCTGGTCTTGCCATCTGGTTGCATTAATTTGAGCAAGTATTTTATTTTTAAAAGTACTAAGAAAGAGATCTAAAATCAGTATGTATTCAGTGCACAAATCAAGGAGTGAAAACCTATTCTCATACTTACTGCTTAGTGATCATAAAGTCAGTATGCTCTCCCCTGATCACTGTCTTTGCCTATATCTGAAATTATTTTATTAACCATCCTCCCACACACACACTTCGGTATGTTATCTATTTCTTCAGGGACTTAGTGCTTATAGAATACCAACTGGAATCACAAAATTCAGATTCATGTTGATTAGATGTATTAAAAACTATGGAAATTACTTTGTGGGGAAACAAACCCCAAAATAGATCATCTCTATTTATATTTGTTACTGATAGTGTACAGGTGAGAAAAATAGTTTTCTATTCCATGAATTTCTTTATATAATCCAAAAATCATTTTTAAAAGGAATTCTCTTTAGATTTTAGATTATTACCTGAAATACTAAACTCGTACAGGGAAAAAAGTGCCATATAATTTTTAAAAAGGAGAGAGACCTTCAAAATGCATAAGTCAAATTATAGGATGGTGAGAACCTAGAAAACTTGATTGATTTGTCAAAGTTATGAAAGTTTGGTGCTATAACTGCTTGTATTTGTTTTACATTTACTTTCAAATACATTGTTTATATTTTCACTTTACATATTTAGATATATATTTACACCACTGGATTTTATCTCCACATTTAATACATTCCTCACACTTAGGAGTTTTTTTTAATTAACCACAATGCAACTCAGAATCTAGAAATAATATGTTTATCTTTTATAACAATTATAATTATTTTGATATTTAATAAAAAGTATATTAACTGTGGCTGACCAGACCCATAAAAATATTAACACCAATATTACAGTAGTTTAGTTTGTTGATCACAGTGGAAACTTTTTGAGATAACTAGACTTTTGGATTGCTATTAAATGCTGCAGGGGACATGTCATGAGTGCCTGTTGGTCCTACAATCTACTGAACAGGCAGCATGGCATGTGACCTTGCCCTCTCTGGTCACTTCTGATTGGATTTTTGATCCAAGTTAGGTCAGTTCCATTTTTTCTTCTTGAAAACTGTGGAACATGAGGGTAAGTAGTTAGCTTCAGGCTCTAGATATATTACTTCGGAAATATCAGACCTGGATTTGCCATGGACCACAGAACAGAGAAATCCAGTTCATTCCCATAAGAGAAGAATAAAGCAAAGAAAAGCAAGCATGAAAGACATTACAGAGACAGAGAAAGAAGAGGGGAGGAGAGGGAAGGAGAGGGGAGAAATGAGCACAAGGGAACTTTTATTCCCAGTAGCTTTTCAATTAATTTTAATTACCTGCTTATGGGTTCTCCAGACCCAGCAGACTGCCCTTAGGGCAAACCTCTGAAAGTAAGAGTTTATTATGAAGCTCGAAAGTAGCTGAAGCCATATAGATGGGCCAAGATGATGGTCAAGAAGAGAAGAACTTCATATTAAACTCCCCTTTTCTAAATCTTTTTCTAAGAGCTAAATATTTTTTGGATGAGTTTACATGTTTTGCAATTCACGTAAAAGACTGCCTTTTTTTTTTTTTAGTTTGAATGATTCGTTGAGATAATCGTTAATACTACCAGGAAGAAAAAGTTATTGGAGATAATAAACTAAGTTTAAGGGACTACAAAATAACCTTCAGTAACAATGTTAAAAGTCTGAACCAAATAGTCTGGGTTCAAACCCCAGCTCCACTGCACACCAGATGTGTGATTTAGACAAGTCCCTTGAATTCTTCTGAGGAAAATGAGATAAAAATAGTACCTACCTCACAGGATTGTTGAGAAGACGTAATGATTTAATTTGTATAAGGGTTTAGATGAATAGTTGGCACATAAGAAATCTATATGTTACTTATTAAACTATTATTTTATAACATTTTTATTAACTGGGAGTAAAATAGCTAACATTGTATAACTTTAAAGAGAATCAATATTTCAAAAAAAGTTGCCAACTTCTATCATTATTTAGCAGTTTTGGCATCTTTCACTTCTTCACCACCATCCTAGCCCATCTATGTGGCTTCAGCTGCCTTAAAGCAGGCTTCCCAAACTCCATTACCTCCATTCCCTAAGGAGTTATCTTGTCACTCATCCATCATGATTCTAAAATCTAAATTCAAACTTGAAGTTCTCTGTCCAGTTTTCAGAATCTTTTGCAATCTCATTTTCAGTCACCCTCTTCTCTGTCCCCTTAAAGCTATTCTCCTTCCTGTTCCAGACATATATCTTTTATCTCTAACTTTAATAAATTCTTTTTGAGTTTCCTGTGTGATAGGCTTGTGATTACTACTAGGTAAACAAAAGTAAAGTACAGTTTCTAACATCATGGAGCTATAGAGTGATGGAGAACATATGGACACTACTGTTTATTGGCATTTGTATAGACAAACTATAAAAGGGATCCTATGAACACGATGCCTAATTCAATGGCAAGGGGTAGAGAAGGTAGGCTCAGTAGACATGAAAATTCTTCTCTGAGAAGATAGGACTTAAAGAATGACTTGAATGTTAGCTGAACAAAAGTGAAAAAAGGGTATCCACATCAGCAGGACCAGCATGTGTGAAGGCCCGGAGTCAGGAGAGACGAGAGTTCATTCAGGTAACCTGTATATATATTCCCAGTCTGCATCTTTGAGAACCGTGTTTATCTATATAGAAAGCCTTTCCTCCTTGTCTTTTTATGGACTGAGAAGCCTTGGTTGGATTAGTGTCTGTTTGTTACCAGGTGAGTGCCAGGGGGTAGTAGCCCTCTCATATCTCAAAATCTAACTCAATTCTATCTCTTCTGTGAAACTTTTCACACATTCTAGATATCCAGATTCTTCACTTGTGATAACTAGTAACATAAGTCACTAGTTATCTCTATCAACACTTTTATATGATATTCAGTTATGTTTATTTATGTCATATATATGAGTCTCCACAACAATACTGTATAATAGGTACGATTATTCCACTTAATTTTCAGTTAAGAAAGCTAAGGCTCTAGCACCATCTCTCAAGATCATAAACACCTAAGAGACAGCTAACATGTACAGTATATTGTACACATGCATGGTAGTGGGCAAGTGAGCAAGCTCAATGAACATTAACTGACTATAATATTTCTTGTCTGAATATCACATGAGTGTTACATACTGGTAAGTATGTGTAGATGTATATGAATTTTTCTTTCTCACTGTGAGTAGCTGAGTAACATTAGTGGCCTGTGTATTAAATACCGTGACTGCCACATTTTTCTTCCATAATATTCTGGTGAGCCGGAAATAAACCATTCCCATGTAGAAGCTATAATATTGTGGTTAACAGTGGTTTTTACTATACTTTCTTATATTTTATTCTTATTTTAAAACATAATGAGGTCTGTATATAAGTAGCAATTACAGATTACATGTTTATTTGTCAGCAGGATGTTACAAAACAACTTATATTCAGAATTGCTTATTTTTACATAGACTACTATTACATATTAGAAAATATACATAAATATTAAATCACTATTGTAAATATAATATAAAACCAACAACATATACCTTTAGAAAGTATTGGAGCTGACATATTGTCAATGACTTCTTATGGGTGAAATATATTGTGCTTCACTGAAAAGCTTGGAAGTCTTTTATTCATTTGTTTGTTTTAGAAATCAAAATTATTTCCAAATGGGCATCACAAACCAAAACATGCATAAATGTGTCTGTTAAAAGAAAAATAAACAATAATACCAATATTTTTAAGAGGGAGAAAATGCACTTTAAGAATAATATATCTTTGTTACTCTCTAGCTTCCAGTGTCTTAACACAGTTTTTGGTGATCATATAAATTTATGAAAATAATATTTATCATAAAATGTATGAAAATAATACTTATCATAAAAATACTTTTCTTTGATAAGAGGCTTAGATATAGTTAAAAGACCTTGATTGCTGGTTGGATTTTTCCACTGCTTTATCAGTCACAGTATTTCAGAGAAATATTTAGCATACCATTCTAAGAGATTTTTCTCCTTTGCATAATGTATAGTTCAGACTGCTCCTTCTATATTATAGTGGTGCTTTGCCCTTGCCTATGAAAATAGATTGAATAGTTTGTATTTTAAGAATTTGAAATTAAAAACAGACCATAAGTTTTATAGTTTAGTGAAAAGAACATAGACGAGGAAATTGGCAGACTTGTTTCAAATGATGACCCTTTCATTTGCTGTTTGACCCTGCTCAAGCTCTATAATTTCCTTCAGTTTATTTATTTGTAAAATGGGGATAATAATTTTTGCCTTACAGTTTTGTTGTGATGATTAAATTAGATACTAGATATAAAACTCCTAGTATAAGTCCTGGCATGTAGTCTGTGCTCAATAGGTGGCTACTGCAATTAATGAATTTACATATGTAGATATAGAAATTTAAAACAGGAAACAAAAATCAATAAATAGATCTGAACATGTGCAGATGATCATTTTTCAGGGGCTTTTTTTTTCTTGAGCTTACCAAAACATCGGTTCACTTTAGAGTGTCCTGTATCCATACTGTCCTGGTCAAAGGTGACTGTAGTGAATACTGATAGGAGGAAGGAGCACAAGAGACACCAACTCAAAGTCTGTAAAAAGAGAAATAATGCTATAAAGAGATTGTAGCACTGTGTGATGGTGCTTGCCAGCCCAGAAGGAAAGGACCAGCTTGTTTGTTCTCTTTTAAGAGAACTAGTTCTTTATTGGAATGTTAGCAGATACAACACACTTTTGCCTTTTAAAATCAGCTTCTGGAATAAAGTTCAGCTACCTTTTGAGTGCATTACCCATTGTATAATATAATTCAGTGGAAATGGAGAATTTATTTTACAGTTTTCTTGTACAAATAATTTTTCATGAGTGCTTTATATATTGTGGAATAATCTCTTCAATCTTTATGACTGTCATAAATGCTATTGAAATGATTGGACTAACATCAGAGTTCACAGTTCATTGTGCATATTTAAAGATATCACAGTGTACTTCAAACATACAAAAATGAATGTCTAAAAATGAGTTTAGTATACATTTCTACTGGCGGGATAGATACCTTTAGGCATTAAGATATATTGTCATATTAAACAATCATTTAAATGTCTTACTGTTGTCATTCTTGAGACATCTTTACAATGTTTCTACTATTTTTATTTTAAACTTCTTTTTAGAATAGCACTATTTTTATTGTTAAGGCATTCTTAAACTATGTCCCATAGAGAGTTCAGTTTGAGAAGAAATTTGGGGTATTATGTTTAACAGATTGCTAAAAAGTTACCTTATCTAAAAATGCTCTCTTGTGTATGTCTAAGTTTATGTTTTTCTGAACTTCAGCAATTTGCTACTGGCTGGCCACAAGAAGAATGAAATCCTCATATCTGGGAAACTGCAGTACCAACAAATCACTCTGCACCTGAAACTGGTTACGTAGAAAGGCCTGGCATCCCATACTAGTGACTTCTGTGGAAGTATAGAGCTGAAAATTTTCAGGCTATGCCTTGTATTCTTTGTTCACGAGGTTCTCCTAGAGCTCAGGGAGAAAGTATGCACCCCAGGAGGCTAGTGATGTGCTTCAGAAGACATTTTGCTTGAAAGCTGAGATACAAAAGGAAATATGGAAAACAATAAGGTAAAAAATAGAAAGTGAGAGGGCTAGATACTGAAGTTGTATAGATGGTAATCAGTAGAGACAACAGCAGAAGAGTAGAGGGAAAACTCCCAAAACTTTCATATTTGGGATAGACGTGAATGGTCATATTCTTATATACCAATGAGCCTGTAGTATAGTAACTAGCAAATAGTTGGGACATAGTAAAATGATTCTGGATTAAGGAAAGAATGAATGAATATCCTTAGGGCAGTGCTGTGTCATTCTAAGTAAACATTAGCTGGGTCATAACTAAGTTGGAATGTGTCTGAGAAGAGAGCAAAAAGCCAATTGGATGAGAAAAGTGATCAAATGTCTTGGAGACATCATAGATAAAAGAAGATCAGAAACAGGTGGTCTGTCCTAGCCTTTGGAAGTTCTAGAATTCCCTCGAGGAATGGGGTTAGAATCTGGCATTTTCATAAAATGTATCCAACTTGTTGACTAATGAAAGCATGAAAATTTGCCACCAAAAATACTTATAAAATTGTTGCTCCATTGTGCCAGAAGTGTTTAAAAATTTTACTCTCAACCTTATGTCTGTGTTTCTGTTAAGAGATCTACTAATAAGGACAGATTATAGAATATTTTGGTTTATCAATTTAGATTTAAAAAAATGCATCCTATCCTCAACTTTTTCCACAATAGCCTGGCAAGCGATGATCCATTCTAATATATAGAATAATACCTGTCATTCTAGCAATGCTTCTCTAATTTTTTAATGTAAAAAATGTTATAGACCGATGGACTAAATATTTACTCATAAGAGTTTGCCAAAAATCAGTCTTTCAGACTTGAGAAATGTATTTGAAGCTAAAATTATTTATAATGTCCTCTGTTAATGTTGTGTTCTATTATGAAATATATTGATTTTAATATAAAAATTGGTTTTAGTCACTTGTCACTAGATAAAGTTGATTTCCGTGGAGGATGGAACATGTTATTCAGAAAAATTTTTATACCACTGATCATACCTTTTATAACTCCACAATGTCTTCGTACTCCTATTTCAAAAACACAGGCTTTGTAATCAGGCAGTCCCATATTTAAATGGAGATTCTGCATCTTGCTTGCTATGTTATTCTGCAAAAGTAACTTAATTTTAGCAAGCCTTGTTTTTCATCAGTTAAAAGAGAATAATACTTACTCCATTGAGTTTTTTTTACTTTGTTAATTGAAGCAATGTAGTATAAATCGCCTAAAATGTAATACCGTTGGGGATATATTGACGTCCTAACCTAGTGTACCTGTGAATGTCATCTTATTTGAAAACAGGGTGTTTGCTGATTTAATCAGGTTAAAATGAGCTCTTAATGGATTTGGGTGTGCTCTAATCCAATGATTGGTGTCCTTATGAGAAAAGGGAAATTGGGATACAGACACACAGAGAAAACACGGTGTGACCATTAGACAGAGAATGAAGTGATGAGTCTACAAGCCAAGGAATGCCTGATAACTCTGTTACAACATTGTGGTGTTAATTTAAATTTACTTGTTCCTAGTAAACAAAATCTGATTGCTAGAAACATCTTTAAATTTGTAAATGTTCACAAATTAATTGTTGAGTAATTCACACTAGAATTTTTTCATAAATCAGCATCAAACTAGTGGTTCACAAATACATATTTTCCCTAATTTAAAAATTGAATCAATCTCTATTTCTTACAAGTATATTATTATGATGATGGTGATTATCTCTGTAGTTCTTAAAACATGCAATGTTTTCCATAACTTTGGGAAATACTTGATGTGTACTTAAAGCTTTTAGTTATGTTTAAAATGTCTAGATTTGTTTTTACTGTATGTTCTTTTATCTTCAGTTATTTCAGTGATCCTTAATAATATTTTCCATTTCTAGTTTACCAATTATATCTGAGTCACTCTTGTGAAAGTAGCTTCCAAAGTCCATTTGTGACATAAAAAATATAGTGAACAAAACCCCTTAAATGGCATAAGTGATCCCAAAACATATTATATATGGTTCTGTGTCATATATACACATATATTTTTAATTCTTATATCATGTGTACTGCAGTTCTTATACCCAGAGAAGAACCATTTAGCTAGACAAAAGGAAAGAATGAAAGGAAAGTCCAAATGCATATGTCCAATATGAGTCAACTCACAATGCTGATTGGAGTATGGATAGAAAATCTTAAACAATTCTGTAGCATTTACTTCATTGAATAAACCATTATAAGACAAATATATATACCTTTTAAATTGTATTGGTTTCAAACATACAGTACATTGGTTAGATATTTATATAGTTTATAAAATAATCCCTCTAATTGCTCTTCTTTCCTCTGGCTCTCCACCTATCCATTACATTAATGCTAACTGCATTCCCTCTGCCATGCTCCCCATCCCAGTAATCATCTATCAACTACTAATTTGTACATCTTTAACCCTACATCCCTTCCTCCCAGCCTTCCTACCCCCTATCCCTCTGGCCATCACCAGATTGTCCCCTCTATTTGTGAGACTGTTTTTGATTATTTTTTTTATGGTTCATATATACAATGAAATATTACTCAGCCATTAAAAAAAATCCTACTATTTGCAATGACATAGATGGACCTAGAGGTTATTATGCTCAGTGAAATAAGTCAGACAGAGAAAGATAAATACCATATGATTTCACTTATATGCAGAATCTAAGGAACAAAAAAACGAATAAATTTTAATAAAAACGAAGGTTATGATGATGATTATTATATCTGGTATTTAGCCATATACTAGGCATCATTGTAATAGTTTTATACATATTGTATTAACTGTTTAATTGACTTCTTTAGTTAGGATAATTTGACTTAGAGAGGTAATTGTTGGAATACTGGACTCTGAATTCAGAGAATATATATATGTGAATGATTATTATGCTGTGTGTTCTTAGTTAGGAGGCTGGAAGCAAAATAGAATTTGAGTGTTTTTGCCCTCTTTCACTGAAGTTCTCTATTTAGAATATAACTAATTAAAGTGTTTACACAATTCTTAGCTTGTGCTGGACTTCATACTTTTTTTTATAGAGGACTTTTTAAAGTATGTTTCTTTAGTTCTTTCTATCAAACATATCCTTTTTCAGTCTAATGTGGATCTGGAATTTCTCAAGCAGCTTTTTAGCACTGTGCTTAGTGTATAATATAGATTCATTGGATGCTAACTTAAAAATGAAAATTCTTTCTGGGTCTTAATCATATCCAGAGCAGAAGTCCCCCTTCACCTCTGAGCCATGACATTTTAAGGAAGCCAACTTGAGGTTTTATGATGCTCTGCTTTTAATTGAATGAAAATTTCAGCAGATGTTTAAGCTGGTTAATGCTTCCCATAATTTTTACATTTTGTATCTATGCCAACTTTTAAGACTGCTTCAGGAGAGAATCATCTAATCTCTTCTGCAGACTTATACTTATTAGTCTTATTGGCATGCAAAGAGATCATGCTTTTGATTCACTACCAAGAGTTTCAATCATTTATTCACTCAGTAAACAGTCAATCGATCAGTCAATCATTTGAGAAGATATATGTTTTGGGAGGTACACAGATGATTTATACTGCTTGTACTTCAGCTGGCCTCTTAGTTTAGCAGTTACTTTGATATCTTAGTGAGGGGTGCTCTCTAGTGTTTTGCAGCAGATGTTTCTGTGTCATGAAATTGTAAGATAAATGATTTTGCTTTTATTGAAAAAATCACACTTGAAGGGCAACTTCTTGTTTTAGGGAGTCTATCAAAATAAATTATGGTCACAAGCATGGATTAAATCTCTTAAAGCATTTGCTAGTTCCCTGCGAGACAACATGTATGTCTTGCTTTTTTTTTTTTCTTTTCCGTGCATGAATAAAGAGTGACAATCTTGACTGCCTAGCCTGTTGTGGACTAAAGTGAATGTTGAATAGCTTGTAAAAAAGCAATTTTCAGATATCTGTTCTCATTCAGAATACAAACATTTTTAACTCAAAATAATAAACTAAAACCCATACCGAGTTAAGAAATACATAGGTGCTTTGTCTTTGTTTTATGATCTGGTGTTTTATGCCTAATGCTTGGGTAAGGCAACATATGTATTATTTACAAATTAATCATTTAAATGGCTTTTAAAAATTCAAGCCAAATGCAGCACGTTAATTTCTAAAGATCATATAGTTTAGTTACATAAAATGTTTAAGAGATATGCTGCATCTTTTCAATTCCAGCTGTCTTGATCTTGAAAACACCCTAACAAAATATAAATGTCTTTCTTCATGCCTTACAATCGTCCTCTCTTCCTGAGCTCTGCAAAAATTTCTGCACCCTGGATTTACTTCCCGACCAGCTGCAAATTTTCCTTGTATTTTGCCTCCTCCCAGAGTCAAGTGGCTTAATTTCAGTACATAATTAATTTTTATTTTTGAATATAATTGTGGACACATCACAGATTTTCACATTGCATACTTTATGCAGCAGAATGCATCAGTAAGTAGCCATTGTGTGAATAATTAAATTAAACCTTACATTTATATGTTGGTTAAAAATTCTTCCTAGCTTTGCATAAAGCTGCAGAGTTTGTCTAGGGCTTCTCTGAAATTTCTACTTGTATGGCCCTCTGGAGACTTGTCAAATAAATAACAGATGTAGAGATTATCATTTACTGTTGAATGTTTGACAAAAACAGACGTGTAAGCCAGGGATTTCCCACTGAGTCTCTTCACAATAAAAGAAAGAAAAGGTCTTCCAGCCAGAATCAAAAACTTCAACTGGGTAGTATATTCTTTGCATCTTTTTATGTAATTTTTGCCATTTTATATCTGCAAAAGTTTTTGAGGATTAGGAGGTGAATTTCAGTGATCATCAAAGATAATCACTTTATATCTGAGAAATAACTAAATTGACTGCAATGCTATCTTCTCCAGCAGAACCCTAAAGAACAAGAAGTTATAAATTGGTAAGACCTTTGCTATGTGCCCTCATTCATTCCTCATTCATTCATTTTATCCCATCAATATTTCCTATTGGGCTAAACCTTGTCTGAGATATAGCAGTGAACAAGACAGATTGCTGAATGACATGATGCTTACATTCTAATAAGAGGGTAGAGGTAATTGGAAGGCAAATCTATAGTATAGCAGGTGATGAGAAGCACTTGAAAAAAATAAAGCAACATATGGCATTAGGAAGTGAAATAATTATAATAAGGAGAGAGTATCTTATCAAAAATTAAGGAAGGTCTTTCTGACATGGTAATGTTTGAGCAAAGACAGGCATGGAATGGTCAAGTGAATGAATGAATGAATGGTTAAGTGAATGATTTATTTAGGAAAGAGCATGATAAGAAAGGGAACTATGAATGCAATGCCCTGAATCTAGACTGGAGTTACATGAGATGTATATTATACCATTTTGTTTAAATGCTGAAACTGAAGGACTATTTATTATTTGAAAATTATTAGAAAATATGTACTTCTGTTTCAATATATCATTAAGGGAAGAGGAAAGAATAAGCCCAGAGACTGTTTTTAAGGGAGAGACTAAAGCCCCTTTCCCATAAGGTTGCATCTTATGGGAATCCATCTCCTTCAACTAAAGGGTACAGAAGCAAAGAATAAGGAATTATTAATCTTATCAAAAGAAGGACAGATAGTACAGAGATTACATTAGAAACAGAGTCAAACCTTTTAGGCATTAATTTAAATAGGGCGAAGGCAAGTTTTCCACAATTTCATTGTGCATTTCAACAGAAATTTAAAGTACAAAATCTACCTAATATCTTTTTCTTCTGTTGTATGAAAACATATTTTAATCAAGGAATGCTTTAGGGGTATAGACTGGTATCTTATGCAGTGTGTCTTTCATGGTCTCAGATCCTGCCAGTTCTGGCTAACAGAATGGAGATGTAAAAATATACACAACAGGCTAGGTTATGGATTCGTTCAAGGAAAGGTAAAGAATGAACTGGATAAATGGTTTGAAACGATTATAATATAAAGAATATTTTAACAGACAAGATAGAGGAGAGATTGGAATCTTTAGTGATTGAACAAGGGAGACAAGCTTAGGCTTGGAGTGAATATGAATATCACAGAAAGACAACAAACAGAACAAATATTACTGTCCATGGGGAAAACGAAATGGATGCATGGAGAGCAGGCCCTTAATCATAGATTAGTCTGAGGCAAGAGTCAAAGTATAGTCAAAGATTTCTTTAGCTTCAAGGTAAATCTTGACTAGGCATCCACACAAATTGAACCAGTGGCCATACAAAATGAAGTAAACATGTGTATTTAGAACTTCCTTATTAGAAGGCCCACGTGAATATTATTAAATTAGACTCCGGCTGCTCAATTATAAGTGAAGGAGGAAACCTTAACTATTAGGATGTAGACTTCAACTCTTGGGGTCCAGCTTAACTTTTAAAAATGCTCATGTAACTACTATTGCAACTCTGTGTAAGTGGAAATGGAATATATCATGTCAAATTAAATCATTGCTTTTAACCCCCTGTTTTAACAAAATAGATAATTAAGAAAAATCTTCCCGAGTCTATAATTTAGCTTATTTCTTAAATTAAAATATGTTACTTAGCAACCACTGAAGGACATCTCTTTCAAGACTAAATAAATCGTATTAATTTAGCAAACATCTGTTTTCTTACGAGAATAGATGTGTTTTCATCGAGACAATCTCTATGTACACTGTTCTCAGTGGCAGTTATACTCCCTTTGCTTTATATTCGATCAGATCAACAGAATTCCGGCTCTCCAAAGGCCACTGTTTATTCAACTTCATGAAAACCTAATTGAGTTTGATTGTCTTGTGGCCTTTTGTCATTTTCAGGGTTTTGTGATTAGAATTTGAAGGAAACCACTCATGATTTCCATAGAATGTTGAATAATCATTTATATTATGGTTTTGGAAATGACATTGTAAGTATGGCAGGTTTAGTACTTCTCACTATTTTAAGCAATATTCATCATATGCATTTAATATCAGCATGCTATTAAAGCTCCAGAGTTTGTTAGGTGTAGCTAATAATCCAGGCTCAGCCACTTTACAACCTGTGTGACCTTTGATTATTGCTTAATATCTCTAAATCTTTGTTTTCTTAAAGCAACAAAAGAGTAATAATAACAGATTTTTTAATGTTGTTTTGAGAATTGAATAAATTGTACTTCTGTATAGTGCCTAGCACTCAATGCATTCTATTGTTATTAATACTATTACTTAGTTATATAACATATAATTAACACAAACTCACAATTAATATTTGTATAAAGAATACCATGTTAGGATGGACATAAAGGGTATTGTGCTGAGGGGAGTAGATTAGACAGAGAAAGACAAATGCCACATGATTTCATTTGCATGTGGTATCTAAAGAACAAAACAAAACAATACCATGCTATACACTGTACTTAATTTTCTCAGTTACTTTATCCAACCCAAGCTGTTTTCTTTTGTTTGAAAAAAAAAAATGAATTTTGTTTTTAGAATGGTCTAATATTGGGCATAAAAATAGGAAAAATAAATTTAAAAAACACACAATAAAAAGCCCCAAACAAAAATGAGTTAAGTCCTAACTAACATTTTGCTTATAAATTTCATAAAACAAACACTTCATTGCATTTTTTTGAAACAGTTAGTTTGGTATAGTGGAAAGTCAACGTTGTAGAGAAATATTCATTGTGGAACTTAGAACTATCTGAAAGACAAGTATAAATATGTTGTGCCTACTATTATATACCAGTACTCATTTCCTTCTAGCCCAATATTTGCCATCTCTTCCCACTTGATTTATAAGTGTAGATTCAAATGTTAACCAGCAGTGTTTGTCACAAAAAGTAAGATATATTAAAAAAGAAATTACATTTGAGCCACTTCTTGTCTTGAGAAAGAGAAGATTATCAGAGAATAAGGTGGTGTTAATGACAGTTTTGCCTTGTGAATATGGAAAGTAATAGACCTTAAAAGTTAGCCATTCAGGTTCTTATGGGTTATCTGACTATATCCTTGTCAAAAAGAAGAGAATGGAAGGGCTGTAGATATTTCTGAGTAGACAATTTTATTTAGAAAAGTGGGTTTCTAATTATCTCATTGTAAGAACATGGAAAAGACATCTATCACCAGGGCTCAACTGCCAGTGAAGAAGCTGAAAATAAAGGCTAGTGGTATTTGAAATTTTTAACAAACTTTTTGAAAGGCTTAATCTTAAATTTAGACTAGTTTGACAAAAGATGTGGATTTTTTTCTTATTATAGATCTAGTAATTGAGGACTTCAAGACATGTATCTTCAAGACATGGAATTCTATAAGTGTTGTTTTTCATATATATTTTAATTTGTAATTTTAAAGATTAATCATTGTTCTTCTGCTAAGTTCATACCAACTTCAAATAGTTAATGGAGTCATTGAGATGAAGATCAAAATTTCATTTTTTCTTAGTTTTAGAATTGTTGGAGCATAGTAGACATGTGGCAACAATGTATTTTTAATTCTGCACCTCAGAATTAGCCATATTTACCTAGTTATAGACGTGGACAGCCTGGAATAATCAACAAATTGCGACTTTTTATTAACTCAAGTATTTTAGAACCAAAAAACAATGCTGGTAAGAGCTGTAGCTTAGAACTGACTTGGGAAAGTTTGTTTAACAAGTTTTTTCCCCATAGCTAAATGTCTTTACCTTGGTGTTACCATGAGCCTTCTAATATGAAAAGATGAAACATCTACAGAAAACGTAGAGTTGAAGTGATATACCCTTAAAGAAAGCAATTATTTTATGGATATATATGGGCGACATAAGTACAAATGGCTTGAGAATTTTTAATGTTATCTTTTTTATTGTTTATACCAACAGAAAAGATAGTGTAGTATTTTTTAAAATGTGTGGGTATGGAAGAGAAAGAGAAGCAATGTTAAACCTGTCTCTGTGACTTGCTATTTATTGACTTGGGGCAAATTCATCAACTGATCTGATCTTCAGTTGTCTCTATATAAAATGAATATAACAGTGCCACCATTTCATAGGGTCCTTTGGAGTATAAATGAAATAATACCTGTAAAGTGCTCAGCACATGGAAGTAAATAACAGTGAGAACTATGGCAGAGCGAAGCTCTACCTCCGAATCCTTGTGTCAGCGAACTCGGAGTGCAACAGCTTCTGGTCATTAGCTTAAAGGAAGCTACTGCCTCTCTAGGCCCTGAAGAATCCTTAATTCAGCCATTAGTTCCAATTACCTGCTCTCCCTGAAGGTGTCAGAATAGCTGCCCCGGGATAATTCACTGCCTCGGTGTTTTAAAATCTCTGAGTTGTGAACTAGTACTTTGCATTCGATCTCCTAATTTCTTTTCTTGTCACTGGGCCCCTGTGAAAATCGTGGTTCTTTTCTAATCCCTTTATCTTTTAGTTATTTATCTATCTCCATTTCTCTAGTCCTGGGAAGATTCCTCATCAGCTTTTATTCTGACTTTTGCAGTTCCCATGTACCTCCCACCTATGTTATTGCCCTTCAAAAGTGTTAGTTTTACTTTCTGAACCTGAACCGGTCACTCCAAAGTGATTTT
The DNA here is from genome assembly GCA_004027375.1 of Macroglossus sobrinus. NCBI lineage: Eukaryota > Metazoa > Chordata > Mammalia > Chiroptera > Pteropodidae > Macroglossus > Macroglossus sobrinus. The sequence goes on from PVKZ01000972.1 coordinate 288,174, forward strand.
CCCTTTCAGACAATGTGCCAGTTTGGGCCCTTGCCTTTTTCTAGTTTTTTTTGTCCCCTTGACTTGTATCCTTCAAACAATGTATGGTCCAAAGACCCTCTTATTACCTGTGGCCCTCTCTGTTGGAATAATAGATAATAATGAGTGTTTATATTATTGATTAGAACCCAGAGTCTCACTACATCATTTTTTCCCCTCGAAGACCAAAAAATGTTAAGTGTCCTCTGTAATTTTTCTAGAATATCTGTAAGATAATACTTTGAAATAAATATTAATTACTTAAAAATACATTACAAAGATTTTAAAGAGAAAATATACATGTAAGTACAGTATATCACTACAGATACTGTTATGCCCTGCATTTGCTTCTAATATTTTTTATGTGCACATCTCAAGATTATTCTATATTCTACATTTTCGTTTTGCTATATGAGTATTGAAATTTCTTTTTCTCATGGCTATTTAATACTTTGTCAGGTGAATAAGCCATGTTTAATAAGTTTTCTATTATCAAGTATTTATTGCAGATTTTTAAATACCATAATTAATATTATAAATGACCATTTCTTGGCACATAAATACACATAAAAGAGATAATAAAAGAATGTCACAAGGGTGTATAGCAAGCCTAAAGCCAATCTAAGAGAAGAAAAATACCTTTTCTATTACTCCAAAATTCTACCAACCAGATTAAGATAATTAAGAATTCTGATTTTTTAAAACCATTGTTTACATTTTTTATACTTTATGTCATAAAATTTAATTTTAAACACACACATCACAACTAAAATAGAAGTGAGACACTTAATGGATTTAGAAATTGATCATCTTCAAAAAATTATTGTTTTACTAAAATATGCACCACCATTTCCATAGAAACTGTGATAATTTTCGGAGTATACCTAAACCCATATTACCTCTTCTGTAGGTATGTAAAGTAGAACTGTGATTATAACACCTGCTCTATTCAACCAAAAAGAATAGTGTGAGGAACATATGAGATACCTTTTTGTAAAACGTAGAGCAAAATTAGGACACTAGATATAGTTACTACTTTGTCCTGTTTTTATTATTGTTTATTGAGGGAAAAAATCTCAAAATGATATTCCAAGTTCCAGGACTTCAGATGTGGAAATTTAACCAACCTATACATACACCCCCACCCCAAGACCAGTAATAAGAAATTGAATGGAACCAATGGGAGTCCAAACTCAGAGCTTCAGAAGGAAGAGAGTTTGTAGTGATGAAGAGCTCATAATTAGTACTTAAAAATGTATTTTAAATGAAAGAATTAAAGGAATGTCTTCATTAAGGACTGTGGGTACAGGGCAATGATCTCTGGAAGAGAAACAGGAATATTGAAAATGGATGTTACTGAGACCTGTGTTGAACTCGTAATTAGATTCTTGGACATAGGGGAGTGTTTCTGCAGAAAGCCTTTGCTACAAGGAGAGTGTCTCTGTGATTTTAATCAACGTCAGCCTGTAACAAACTCCTAGATTACAGTGGCTCAGCACAGTAGCTGTTTATTTTTCACTCACACAGGCCAAGGTGTTTCCTGGTTGTTGGTTGTTGAGCTGGGATGTTCTGTTTATGCAGTCACTCAAAAAACTCAGACAGATGAAAGCTCTGCCATTTTCATTATATGACTTCCATGTTCCACCTAGGTATGTATTTCCAGTGCCCTGAATGCAAAAAGGATGGTGAATAAGCTGTGAGGTATTTTTATGGGCCAGGCTTGGAAGAGATACATATCACTTTAGCTCACATTCTATTGGTGAGAATTAGTTCACACCCACCTAAATGCAAGGAAAGGAGGGCTGGAAGTGAAGTCCCTTTGTGAGAACCTGCTTGCTATAGGATATTCTATACTGTGGAACCCTGATTGAGTCAACTCTTCCTCAAAAGTGAGGAGTAGTTGTGCAACCCATCCATTGTCATTGTACATAGCTAGTGTATATATACTCTTCCTTGCAATAGATTAGGTAGTACATAAGATATGAACTGAGAATAAATTCAAAATAAGGATATTTTATGGAAATAAATTAGTTTCTGTGTCTCATTATTGCAATGAAAACCCCCCAAATAGTTGATCTCAATATACATGTGTAATAGTTATTTGAAATTATTGCATATTTATATTAGGTAAATTTTTAAAACATAATTCATAGGTAGCATGTTTTATTGATTACAATAATGATGGTTTATTTTGCATAACATATCTTGCTTTTGCAAATGTTTTCTATTATAGTAAATCTTCACATTAATCCTGTGAGATAGGCGGGGTAGATAAGAATACAATCCTTGCATTAAAGAGGAGGAAATTCAAGATCTAGTAGTAAGTGATGGGACTGGGAAAGGAGCCCAGAATTTCTGACTCCAGGCTCTGCTTCTGAAACGCTTCAAAAATTTAACTCTTTTTTTTTTTCTTAGAGGGTTTGGGGATTGGAAAACAATGTCAACTGAGATCAGCTTTCCTGCCTCCTGAGAAGTTTTATTTCCTGAGTCTTCCATGTTAGATGAAAGTTTTAGACCATGTTTCACATACCTCTTAAGGAACAACTGCAGTCACAGGGTTAAGTTTATAAGGAAACACTGTAAAATTTGATTTGGAGGCTATAACTTGAAATATTGGCCAATTTACAATCTTTGATTTTTATTTGCTACCTTGTGTTTGTATACAAATGCAGTACGAAATCATATAGTGAATACTCTCTATATTTTTTTTCCATATTTACTTTTCTATTTTGCTTAATGTGCAATAATTTATGAGGGATTAAAATGGAACCCTTATCTAGCAATTGGGGTACATTTAAAATTTAAGGATTTCAGGATGAAATTTGAATATTTTTAAGGTAGCTGTTAATATGATGGCTTCTAGTCTTGATGCTTTTTAGTGCTCAAGAGGCTTATGTGAGCAGTTTTACTTCACAGTGTGACAAAGCTGCACAATAGCAGCCATTATTGGCCAGTGGTCTTGGAATTATGTGGCGCTAGCCCCTACCCGTGGTGATTTGGAGCTATAGCATGTCGCTAGAGAGAAACTACCTACAGGAAGCTGATGAATAATTGTGTCTGATTGGAATATACATTGGATCCATCAGTGTCCCTAGCAAACAGCAAACTAGACAACAGATCTCACCATGTGTCATGTATATACATAGGTGTGTGTGATTACAATTCGTGATAACTTCAAAAATTTCAAATATTTATAAAAATAAGATATGCTCCAGTGATGATCGACAAAATCTTCAAAAAAGTGTTGTGTTTGCCTAGAGTTCATAAAAAGGGTAATAAAAAGGGAAGATAAATATTTTGAAAAGTCTCTTGTCCTAGAACTTTTACTCCTGCTGTCTATTGATGAATGGCTAGTTTCTGAGTGTATTAGTAGCCTCAGGGTGCTGAATTTTTATTTCCATTGTTTTCTACTGCTGATTTTTAGCACAACAGGAAGTATGGTTTTTCTCAGCTTCCAAGTTCTATGCTTTTTGCCTAAGTAAATGCAAACCACTCTGGTTTACCTCTTTTAAAATAAATGAATGACTGAATGAATGAATGAATGAATGAATAAATAAATGCTTTTCTCTCTTGAAAAAAACTTTAAAAGAAATGTTCAACTTTATAATTAACAATCTAAAGGATTTAAAATATAGGAATGACAAAAAGCATTTACAATCAGTATTTTGTGAATTCGATGTGTTTTTCTTGGTAGCAAGAAAAGTTTAGGAGGTAAAGGTGAATACTACTATATTTAGTATTTTGTTATGAAACTTTTGTTATCCTCTTATATTGAAACAGCATTCTCTTTTCATTGAAATACAATTTAAAGTGTTAGAAATAAAACTACTTTTATTTGTGAACAGCATTTATCTATGCCAGTAGTTCTTATATAGTAGTTAGCATACATCAGAATCACCTGGAGGACCTGTTAAAACTCAAACTACTGGCTCTACCTTCAGAGTTTCTGAGTCAGTAGATGGGGTGATGATTGATAATTTGCATTTCGAATAAGTTGGCTCAGAGGATATTGATCCAGGGACCACACATTGAGAACTGCTGGTTTATACTAACCACTTCTATCAGTCAGTTCATCACTTCTAATTCTTGGTATGTGAGTAGAAAAACCCAGGTCAGAAACTTAGAAACTCTGAGACGCAGACTTCTACATGCTTATTTTCTCTTAACTTTGTGTTTTGTTAACATTATTTTCTTAAATATATATTCTGCCATGTTATTTGGTTTTTGAAGGATGGTTGCTAATATTTACCTTTAACTTATTTACTCTATTTACATCAATTATCAGTCTAAGAAGAAAAGAAGGTAAAAGAATTTTAAGTATTATGCTTTTTTACCCCCCTAGAAAAATAGGAGAAGGAAGTTCTCTCAACTGTTTTTCTAAAATACTTTTTGATACAGTTTCCTATGCAGATTTTAGCTCCTCTTGTTACCTGCATTATTAGAATTTTGCAAGCTGTTAGGATGGATTCCCCATAGAGCATTCTATAGATGCCAGATGTTGTAGCAGTCCAATAAAGGAGTTTTCCCCATATTTTAAGATGGATGTCAGATGCAATGGAAATAATCACAAGAGGCTAGAATTAGGGAAGGCTCATAAATGGGATATTTCCTTTTGTGTGAACTAAGAGTACAGATTCTGAGCCAGAAAATTTGGACTCTGCAGAACTTCTGTTGTGACCCGAGGAAAATACTTCACCTCTCTGTTTCAAGATTCTCACCTCTAAAATAGAGATAATCATATTTTTCTTTTATAGAACTTTGTTAATTAGTTAAATGATTTATCTTGTTTAAAACACTTTCAAAACTATTAGTAGACACTAAATCTTGGAGGAAGAATGCTATATAGCCCTTTTGTTCATTCTGCTGGTAGCAGTGAAAATGCAATTGAAGTTAAGTGGAAAAAAACTGGAATTAGTACCAGAATTGTGCTGTATAATTATAATATCCAACTCCTTTTTCAAAAATTTACAAAATGTCATATTTTCTGTAGGAAAAAAGACCATTAATAGGCACAGTGCATTTAAGATAAAGTAGGTGGTTCTTCATTATATACTTAATTTCAGGCAGAGTATTTGATGTATTGTTCACATGGATGATGAAATTGTCCAGGATGATTATAACACTTAAAGTCAGAGGAAAAAATATTGACTTAAGAAACAAAGTATCTAGTACACTTGGAGTGGCAAGAAGGATTAGAGAGTGACACATATAGCTTCAAATGAATGCTGAGGAGTTTTCAAAAGAGTGTGGAGAATGATGATTTAGACATGGAATTAAGTAGAAAGCCACTTGATAGGTAAGATAGGGGAGAGACTAAACAGTCATCGTTGCAGAGAACATCTGGTGGGGTCTCAAAATCAGCTTATTTGTTCCCTATCTCCTTTACCCTCCCTCCTAAAGGACAAACTATATGCTTCATCCTTTTTTAGTGTTACCTATAGTGCCCAGCACAGCACCCACTACTCATTCAGTGTTAGCTGGTTTGATCTGATTATGCCACAGTTTGTATTATAACCTCAGTTATGTTCTTTGTAAAGAAACTACAAGTGAACAAATCAGCACGTACTATAGTTAGTACAATAAACCCTATTATTTCCTTTCCCATCAGCTTAGATTTAAGTCTATTTCTGTTCATACAAAAATGTCCTATTCCCAATATGAAAATAGATGGCATTATTTCAACAGATAAATTCTGTTATAAATGAAAATATCAATATAATTTAAGTTATTAAGTGAAGGGCCACATTCTAAAATTATAAATTTATTCAATTCTTACGATAATCCCATTAGTAGATAATACTAGTATGACCATTTTTTCAGATGAGAAAACTCAGGCACTGAGAGAAAATAAATGTTCAGTTAATATCCACATAGATAGTATGTGGCAGAGCAGAAATTCCGAAAGTATAGAATGTTTCTCAAAGATTACATGCTATCGCCTAATAGTTCCTAAAATTTATGCTATTAAATATGACATACAAAATATGCCATAGTACCTTTGATTTTTGTTATTTTAATTGCTATAAATGAATTATGAATATAATTATGCTAGAATTTATAAATAGCCCTTTGTTAAATATAATCTCATTAATTCTTCTGAATTAACTGAAATGTAATTTTACATGAGATGACATTTATATTCCTAATATTGCAGTTAAAACAGTTGAAGAAGTAGAGCAGTAAATTCTATTTAAAGCTTTGGCTAGAACCTCAATGACTAAAATACTCATTGACCCTGGTATGGAAAATACCAAACACTGATGTATGATTAATTTGACACTGTTCTCAATTATTTCAACTTCTTCATTAAAAAACTTTTAATTAAGTTTTACCATAATCCTACAAGATACATTGCCACACATTTTGTAGCTCATTTAACTAAAGCTAAGAGGTTAAATACTGTGGTTATATTTTTGTGGAATTGAACCAAGGGCAACTTTGGAATTCAGATCCAAAATCTGGACATGATTTTACCATTTTGTTGTATTTATTTGAACAGATTCAAATGACAGTTGACAAGGTTGTTTGCATCCTCTCTCAGCAGAATATTACAATAAATTTATGGATGAGTTCTACATACATTTATATTCTATGTGTCCTTTGCTTTAAAGACTGTCTCATTAAAAACACACCACATATTTTTATTTTTTTAATTTATTTTTTTTATTTTTAAAAGAGAAAATATATGTATAATATCTAAAATATATATTTATACGTTACTTTGTAATTATTTTATATTTCCTTATCTAGAATATAGCATCCTTGAAAGGCACTGATTTATTTGAAGGGTCTCAGGTGTCACATATGTTTATTAGAAATAACATATAAAATAAAGTATATAAGACTTATTTTTTAATGGAGATTTATTTTAAATTTATGTAGTCTGAATTGATTTTGTGGACTACAACTAAAGTCAGAGCTACTGTCTGAGCAAAGTTTCGCATGTTAGGGATGCTGGACAAGTTGAAGCTCTTAGGCTTGGAATTCCTGGTAAACATTGTTTCATGAGCCAAATCAGAGGTTTTCCCATCCAGATCTTGAAGCCGACCAGCTGGCTTCACATTGGTTTTCTCACCTAAGTCCCAGGAAAGATTTGGATAGAGGCTACAACATTGTTGACATGAATTTGGGAATGAAAATATTCTTGTTTTCACTTTTAATATATTTCATAGTGTGTACATTTAAATATATCTTTTTTCCAAAATTTAATGTCTTCATAAAACCAAATCCATACAATATGGAATTTTATGGAGGTGAAATCTCGATGGAGGCATTGTAGATCTGAATGAGAACATGATGGCCTTAAAATTAGATACATATCTCTGAGTTTGGATGGTGGACAGATCTGTGGTCCCAGTGAATCAGAAGGCATGAGGAGTCAGAAATGTGAGTAGTGTTAGAAGCAAGTTTCTTCCGTCTCTGCCAGTGCTCTCAAATTTTTTAACCTCTGCCAGACTATGATTTTAAGAAATATTAGCTGGAAACCATCATAACAAACAAAACTAGATGTAATAATAATAATAATAATAATAATAATAATAATAATAGACATTTTTTCAGGGCTTATTGTGAGAGAGAGGTACTTTATAAGCACTACCTTGTTTAATCTTGACATAATCCTGTATTGTAATTATTACTATTATTATGCAGATGAGGTTTAGATAGGATAAGTAACTTATTCAAGATCTCAGTGCTGGTAGTGGTCTGCTAGTCCTCAAAACTAGGCCCAGCTGGCAAATTGAAGCAGCTACTATGGAAAACAATATAAAGGTTCCTCAAAAAACTTAAAATTGATCTACCATATGATCCAGCAATCCTATACTGGGTATTTACCCTAAAGACTTGAAAACCCATATTCAAAAAGATATTTGCACACCTGTGTTTATAGCAGCATTATTCACAGTGCCCAAGACATGGAATCAACCCAAGTGTCCTACAATAGATGATTGGCTAAAGAAGCTGTGGTACATATATACAATGGAATATTACTCAGCCATAAAAAGAGATGAAATACTGCCATTTGTGACAACATGGATGGACCTTGAGATAATCATGCTAAGTGAAATAAGCCAGACAGAAATGTTGAAAATCACATGATATCACTTATATGTAGGATATAAACCTAAAAGCAACAAATGTGGTGTCTAGTAGTGAAGCGTAAGAGCATTGAAAACATTCTAGAACTATTTATACCAAATTATTCAAAAGTGTGTGTGGTTGCAAGTTGTGGGAAGGCTTTCACTTCTAATTTATTTTATTTTATTTTTACCAAAAATGTGCATTGGTTTTGTTAAATATAAAAAATGTTTTACAGTTTGTTTGGCATTCAATGTTCATGACTATAAAATACAATTTACCTTTCCAGTCTAATTTGTCCTATTTTCAGAATTCTGCTTTAACTATAGATTTAACAACTATGTCTTTGATTTCTTATTCTCTCTGCATTTCATACCCTCTATAGGGAAGGCCCTTCTCTTCCCTTATTTTCAGGTTCCACTTTGTTCCCAGTTCTAAATCCAGTGTTTCTATAACACATTTTTATGTGCATATTTCTCTATTATTTTCCCTCCTCAATTCTCATTTCAAATTTCACGTTCTTCTATTATATTATATATCATAGTCTGCCTTGCATAACCTTACTAATATGTTTATATGAGCCACCATGAAATTGAAGAATCTTAAACTTATTTATTTCTTTCAGTTGGATTATATTTTATTAATAGGTATACCATAACATTTGAAAAATTACTTAATATTTTATTTTTATGAAATTTTTGAAGTTTTAACTTTGCCTTTTAATCTGTTGTTGAAGAGTCACCTTTACTCTGTCAAATTGCCAACCTTCTCAATTTGTATTGTTGTTTCTATGTAGTAACTGCATTTGCTTCCTATATCTCATATAAACACATTTTAAGAGGCTAACATGGGAGATGACAGTCCAAATCAAGTATCTTAGGCATTTGCAATTATTTCAAAAAAGGATGCCAAAATATTGTCACGTTCTGTGTCACATGTAACAAATTTAATAATAGTAAGGTTTCTGTTAAATCAGTCCAGGTGGCTTCCTTTTACAAAGATAGGCAAGATTATCTACAGTATGCTAGAACCAGCGGAAAGAGAGTGAAATCCCAAACTGATTTGCAAACAGGAGTCATCCAGGAAGGGAGTTTTGCTGTGTCACAAGCGACTCTTCCCTGGTTTTGAAAGAGAGTGAATCATCCCCCTTTGAAACAAGAGATAAGTGAGAGAAAGAGCTGTTTAAAAATTGTTTTACAACTATTTCCTTTTGAGCTATGACTTCTTAAGCTGGAATGTGATCCAGAATAGCTTCCCTTTGAATCCAACATTTGTCTTACGCATTTTTATTATCTCTCTTTTCCCTCATCACATCTCATTTCTTCCCTCCCTCTGTTAAACAGATTTACACTGACTGGGCCAACCACTACCTAGCAAAATCAGGCCACAAGCGGCTGATCAAGGATTTGCAGCAAGACATTGCAGATGGAGTACTGCTAGCCGAAATCATCCAGATCATTGGTAAGACCTGCCCTCTGAGCAAAACTATGAAATTCTCTGCTCCCACCCCTTTTGCTAAAATGCAATTTGAGTCGAATGCATACAAACTTGGTCCATGTGTCTCTGAGATTAATGTAGCTCTCCCGTGATTTTATTAAAAATGTTTATGTAAGAATGTTTCAAAAAGGCAGTTTGGCCATACTTTTAAATAGTTAGAACTGTATCTTTACATGCACTGAATTGTCAGAAATGAATGCTTCATTAAACCATATGTCTCCCATGTGTGCATTTCATTAGCTGGAGTAACTCATACACTTGGAGATTCCTTGAAACTGTATCCTGATCCAGCAGGGACAATTGTGAAAGGTTTCATGTCAGCAGTCATTTGGCACAGGCAAAAGAATTAGCAGTAACTTCCTTCTCACTCACTTTTTTTTTTAAATTTGCCTGATTTGTGCGTATGGAATTGGCGGCTGCTAACAAGTGTGACCTCTTGTACGTGGCTTGGGAGACAGAGTGTAGCAGCAGCATTTTGCTTGGTGTTTTTTTTGTTTGTTTGTGTGCTTATTTGTTTTTTAGTCTCCTTTTTTGTTTCACTTCATTGCTTAAGCATGTCATTCTTTTTTTCTCTCTTTTATTTTATTTCTTGGCTTTAGCAAATGAAAAAGTTGAAGATATCAATGGATGTCCTAGGAGTCAGTCTCAGATGGTAAGAATCATATTTATTCTAAATATAATGCTTATCTTCACTTCCAGGTTTAACTGTATTTGTAAATGGACTAGAAAGTTATTTTGCATGACTTCCTGTTTGTTTAAGAAATCATTTGATCACATTATATGCATTTTGGGGGTGCAATTTATGAACCAACTGATAGCATCAGTACAGTTGAATATGTACAACTCCTGCATAATATACCTCCATGTGTTTTATTACACCCTTGCCATCTTTTTGTTGTTCTGATGTCTAAATAATTTAACACTGCTCTTGGTGGCAATAAAACCCATTTCCAATTTTAACTGGAGGCTTTTTGTCTGAACAACTGGCTCGAAGAACAGAAATGGCCATGTGCATTTTTAAAATATATAAATAGTATTTGTTTGTAACAAAGTACAGTGTAAACACATGGATGCCTTAGCACTTTTGGAAACGGCTCTAAAGAGGTGCTGCTGGAAGGAAGCTCGCTGAGCAGTGACTAATTGTGAGACATGATTCATAGTGTTTTCTGGAAAGTTGTCCATCCTGAGGTCTGTGCCTCCTTCCAGTCTTCTCTTATCTTTACCAATTGGTAACACTTTAAATCTTATGATAAAACAATAGATTGATAAACTGCTGAAAGACAAACTCAACCTGTCTTAATTAAATAGCCACAACCGAGTTTTATAGGACAAATTAAAACACTAAATGCCTTTACTGAACTTACATGGGCAAATATCATCAGGATGGTAGCTAAAATTCACAATACGAGGCTTCTTCCAGAATAGATGTTTTGTATCAACCTAGCGAGTTCTTAGTTGTCTGTGACTGGAAGAATAAAAAAATTATGAACTTTTTTGAACTGTTGATCTGCTTTATTCAATGTAAGAAAACTGAAATCCAAATAATAAAAGGGATTTATTTTTAAAGAGTGATTCGTATATCAGTTGTGTGTGCACATGTGTATTTAATAAGCCCTTTAAGGACCTATTACAATGTCGTGAACTCTGTGTACCTGTTGTGAAAAAATCACTGTAAAGAAAAACTCTGTAAAATACTTAAGTTTTAAGGAAAATTCCTTATTTAATAACTCTGGGCACAAGCAGAAATCTATGGAAATTAATTGTAGTTGTTTTCTGAAGTTTTACTGAAAGCAATAATAAAACCTTCAGACCCTGTTACAATAAAAGCATGTGATGTTGGGAAAGATACGTCACCTCTCTGAGCCTCAGCTTTTTCATCTAAAACATGAACCCTAATTAGGATATGATAATGATATATAAGTATAAACATTCTTTACTACCTAAGCTGATATGGAAATGCAGAATAGTATTGCTGCAAACTTTGTAAAGAGTTTGAATTAACACCTGTTAAAAGATTTTTAGGGCTTTATATTAAAAAGTTCTATAGTTTCTGAATATCATATATTATTTTTCTTAAGCCCAGTGCTGTTGGTATTGCTTTTATTATTTCAACCATAAGGAAGTGTTATAGATACTAAAACTCTTACCTTCTCTGCTATCATTATAATTTGATTCAGATCATGGAGAATCCGATTAACAGCCAAAATAATTCTTCATGACAGGGGAAAACAAACCCTCAAAAGCTCATAATTGGATAGAGATGTAGTTCTTAGATATCTGAAACATTTATACCAAGGATTCTACAAATCTCCACATGAAAAAATATCCTCATGAGTATCAGACTTTTAATTTTTTATTACTTTCTACTACTTATTAGCCCCAAAAGGTCATGTAATATTTAGTATGCATGTCATGTTGATATTTCTGCTTCTGATAAAAATTAATTAAAAAAAATCAAAGCCCGAGAAATGAAAATGCTATGAAAAAGGTAATTTTTCCAGCCAAAAAGTATTACTCAGAATCACTTTGTGTTTTGAGTAAGAGTGACTGGATCCTAATTTTTTTCTGATGTGGTTGAACTTTGATTCATATTGGCATGCCTTCGATATGTTGGTTCAGAAGAATGCTTATGACTTAAATGTAACTTTTTGGGTTGAATTATTTCTGCCTCCATTCTTAACTGGCATTAGAACTATGTTATTAATGAGTAAAAATTCCAGATTTTAACTGAGACCAGAACATAGAAGAAAGAAAATTATAATAGCATGACTAGGCTTATGAATTTCATATATCTATTCCCAACAGGATATTGCCTGTTTCTTAATTGTGTAATAACAAAGAGGTGCTGTGTTAGTAAGAGTGAGTGCTCTTCTTACTCACAGAACTACTTTGACCGCATCTTTTTGTATATCCAATCTTTTATGGTTTGGCTTCTGCTACTACTTCTAGTCACAAATTGTTTTTATTTAACTTTCAGACTTGATAACTCTTATTGGTAATAAAAGCCTTTAAGGATAGAAGTTCTCTTGTGGAATGAATCTACAATATATTGATGGATTTCTGTAACAGCCAGGCAGTTCACATTTAGCTAATGTTAACTGAGCACCTAAGGTGCTGGGTATAGGGACATTTGAAGACCACAGGAACAAATAGCAGCAGTGCTGCATAGGCAAGAACAAAGGCACTATGAAGGTATGAGCTTTCTGTGTCCCAGAAACAGACAGAAGACCACTGTGGTTTCAGCACAATGAGAGATGTTTGAAGGGGATGGTGGAAGCCTCATCATTTATGACGAAGTGGAGTTTATATATTATTTTTTGTTGGTTAGGGATCATTTGGAAAACTTTTAAGGTTGGGCTATGGCATTATCTGATGTAAATATTACAAAAGGTCACCCTAGATGCCTTCAAGAATTGTAGCATATGTGAGTGTTGGTCTCCAATTGGATATGAGAGATGACGAGTATAGGAAATATAAAATGGCCCCTGATTTCTTGGCCTGAATGTGTGTTTACCATTAAACACATTGATTAATATAGAGGGAGAAAGCAGGATAAAAGGTCAAGAGGGAAAATGCCAAATGCATATTTTGACAAGTAGAGTTTGACATAGCCATTGGAAGTACATATTTAACTTCAAGCAGTTAGGCATGTGTTTCTGAGGGTCAGAATTAAGGCATTGATTAGATCATACCTAGTGTGTAGATAACAGTTGAAGCCAGGGACAAGGATGAGAACTCATAGGAGATCTGTGTAAAGTTAGAAGGGAAGGAAGCTGAAGTTTTCAGTTTGGGCAACATGGATATGTTTGTGATGAACAGGTGCATAGCAGTCAAGAAAGGGAAAGAGTGGTAAGAGTGAGCCCACCACTGCGAGGGTGGATCAGCAGATGTGGATTGTTAATCCTTGGGGTAGCTATGGCAGCTTAAGTTGTAGTACTTGAACTGACCCAGTGAGATAGGGCAAAGTAAGATAAGTATATGTGACAGATGCTGTAAAAGGCTGCATAGACAGCTAATATTGGGATGAGGAAGTTTGTTCTGGTAATCGGACAGACATTAATGACCTTTATGTAAACATCTTCTATGGAGTGATCGGGTGTTAAGGAGTAACTGAAAGATGCAGATATCCATTGAGTCTTGAATAATCTTTCTAGGAGCTATCTGTCAAAGAGAAGAATTGAAAACATATCATTTGAGAGGATATTTTGCAACGGGGGAAGCAGATAGAGAAGGAAGAAGCAGTAAGGAAAGGGGGAGGATCCAGGGGAAGGGGGAGACAAGTGATGATGCCAAATCCCATAGCAAGTGGCACAAGAAGAAACATAAAGTCTGTGTGAAATATTTAATGCTGGAAAAGAATGGGGGTATATTTTCCTTTGTGCCTTGTCATAGTGGGGTATGGTACATGAAGATGTGGGCATTTTAAAGTGCTTACTTAGAAATTGAAGGATTTCAAATCAGTATAATAATGACTTCAAATATTAGATAATACTAAGTTGTTTCCACATGACTCTTTACTGGTTACCTTATAATATAGAGAAAAATTCAATTGTAGTATCTAATTATAGGTAAAGAAAAATACAATAATGACTCTTTCAAATAACATGGACCAGAATACATATTTAAGAAAAACAGAAACTTGCCCATTCAGCAATTTATTAACATAATTATTGAGAAATTGTAATTTATATTTATTCTCAGTTTTAAAGTCATGGCTGTCTTTAATAAACTTGAGACTAAACTCATCCTACAGAATTTAGCTTGTAAGAGCTTATTCAACACTATATTTAACCTCATCCAGTGATGAAGTTACTAATATGGACAGCACCTGTTCAATAATTTCTAGGTGGGTGGTATCAGGATTCAAAATATATGCTGCATGCCATAACTTTAGTGAGATTACATGAGGAAATAAATTTGTAAACTATAAATACTTGGAATGTCCAGAATGCCCAGCAGATTAAAAATAGCAGAAAAAATGTCTAACATTTATTTGAAATGCAGAGGCACAAGTGCAGACTTCTTAGACAAAAATGTAAGACATGTAGGGGAAAATTTGTTTTGAAAATAATAATTTTTTTTAATTTTAAAATAGACCATTATATTTTAGGATATTCACAAATGCATAGAAGGATTAGGAAACATTAATTATGTGAAATAGTTGCAGACCAAGAATTAGATTATGAGACATGGCCAAGGATCTGGCAAATGTGGTTTCCTCTTTGCTGCTTGTCCCTTTACTCACCTTGGTAGCTCAGTTATTTTCAGCCACAGTCTTCAACCTTGTTTTCTATGATATCATATTATTTAAATTTTGCTGATATGAGAATTTTTGGAATTCTCTTGTCTCTTACCCTTTTTTTATTTCTAGAAGATAGAAAATTAGGTTTCGGTCCTCTCTCAATTCTCCAACTCTAGGAACCACAGGGTTCTGACTTCCAGAATAATTACCATTATAGATTTCATAGGCATATTTATTACATTCCTATAGTTTACAGTTATCTAGACAGAGAAACTATTCTTGATAGTAAAAGTATCCTGTGCTTTTATCACTACTCTGTCCTTTAAAGTTTTAATTCTTTCAGCCATTGCTTGTAATTGCTAATCTTTTAAAAGATCTATTATGTAAGATAAGAAGATGAGGTTCCTAACCAAACATGAAAGAGGTAAAATATTGGAAAGCTCTTAAAAGTTTAATAAAATCTTATAAATGGTATAATGTAGAATTCTAGCACTATGACTCAGAGGAGTGGAATATTACTAAGTTAGTCCACTCACATGATCTGCCATTTTTGAAACTGTTCATCTTCTGGAATGGCTAGGAAAAGATAGCTTAATGAAGACAGATGCTTTACTACAAATATAGTTCTGATCTCTAACAAAATACTAAATGAAAATCTCTACTTTGTAGTTTCTTTAATGATTTCATTCTTTTCATATAGTTTCAAACTTTGGAAGAATAAGCATAAACTACTAGCATTCGTAAATTTATATTTAAGTTATTCGAGTATCATCACCATGATGATTTTTGAAACTGAGTTTGTCTCTAGAAGTTCTCTGCATATTATTAATTTAAAGTTCAAATGAAGCCATTGAAATAACATGGAGACATTAAGAGGAAGAGTGTCATGTCAAAAGGACAATGATCATTGGAATTCTAATTCTGATTATTGACCCAGGAAAAAGAATTCACTGAAATGCTCAATATCTGCACATTTTTGCAATGAGAAAATTAGTTTGATGAACTCCAAAGTTCATTAGAACTCTGACTTGCTGGATTGATTTAACAAAACAACAAAGACCATGGTTTCGACTCAATATTCTAAGAGATATATGTGGGTTTTCAATCTTCACAGCTTTTTAAAATTACATTGATAGTAAGATGAGAAAGGTATTTCCTAAAATACAATAAGTTGAATTTATAAAGAAAGACAACAGAAACATGGAAATTATATTTTTATAGGAGTTAGGTAGTCTGCCATTCAGAAATTAAAGACATGTTGCAAATATCAGAATGCTTTTCTGCATTAACTTTATATTATAGAATAAATGGTTTAAATGTTCTTCTTAGGAGTATCATATTTAAATTAGTGCATGCCGTAGTAGGACAAATAGAAATTGAAATAAAATAACTAATTTTGTATTGGATTCCAGATTCCATGTACATTTTTTCTTTCTTTTTGGAGTGAAAATATATTTTTTTTATTTTTCGAGGAAAAAACATAACCTATATGTCTGTACATATAATAACCATTGAGAAATGTAGTTAATATTTCTATCATAAATTTGAATATCTACCACTCTTAAACATTTAATATGCTCTTTATCCTGATTTTTTAACTTAAATGCTATAAATGTTTCTAATTGATAGGCCAGTATCCCAGTAAACAAGAGCAACAAAAAAAACCAGTCACATCTAGTATTAGGAAACATTTTCTAACAATTTTTTTTATAATTTTAGTTTTAATTACCATTAGTAATCTAGTTTAATTAAAGAACTTATTACCCCATCATTTTCAATCCCCTTCTTGAAATTTAATAGAAAATTACCACTTGTAATACTCAATGGTATAATATATAACAGTAGAACAATTTTTAAAACCCTAATTCAGAAAAAAACATACTAAGATATGAGACCATTTTAAATATGAATTGTGATATTCTTAGCTTAAAAACTTGTGATGATTAAATAATGTTATAAAAATTACTTCTATAAGAAGAGAAAAAGGAAATGGAATAGGAATATTGTTCCTTTGATCTCATTTGAAAAGTTTATCTTTGATAAGTTACTTGAAAATCAATTGACATGTCCAAGCTAGTTGCTTTATGATATTGTATTTAAATAATTTTAATATCAGTTAAATGAAACTAACTTGTATGGATAGACACAGAAAAATTTATGACATTTCTGGTTACACTTAAAATCATATTACCTACTTGATTTTCATTAGCCATGTTTCTAACAGAACAATAAATTGTGAAATCATACCATAGAAATAACAAATTTTAGAGATAGACCTGAGAGTTCAGCAATATCAGCATCTCTTATTGATTTACCTGTTGATTGACTGTCAGCTGTATCTACCTGGTGCTGCGCTAGATGTGCTGCTTGCATTTTTCATTAGTCATCACAGCAAACCTTCAGAGGAACTGGGTCTCATTGAGGCTCCCTGTGTCCCTATTTAGTAAGTAGAAGAATTAATGTTTAGTCTCATGTCTATCTAAGTCTAGACCAAACTGCTTTTAAACTTATTAACAAATATGTTTAACGAAATAAGGCCTGGATACAAGTCTTCAAATTTTAATCATTTCCTGTTCCTCCCCCTCTCTCTCAACCGTCTCTTCCTCCCTCTCCTTCTTCTTCTTTAATGTTTTGGTTCCTTTCCTTCTCCCTTCCTCACCTTCAACCTTACAATGTAAATAGGCATTTTACTTTAATTCTATACTTGTTACACTATACTCACTTCTTTCATCTATGGCAGGAATATGAACTTGGGTTGGGTCAGAGTGTGGGCTTGTGAGATAAATAACTACTTATAGATTTTTGTGATTAAATTATGCATTTGGCAAATAATTGTTACATGTATATCTATATATAAATATTATCTAAGTTTAGAACAGTTTTATAACTTCATAATAAAAAAATAACAAGGTACTATGTCTAGCTGCCTGTCAGTCATGCAGAGAGCTTGAATCAAAGGCTGGAAATGGCTCAGTCAGAATATCTTATTTACAATAGTAAGAAGCATCGTGTGGCAGAAAGCAAGTTCACTGGAGACTGACAGGGTTGAGTTTGAACTCTAGCTCTGCTATTTATTAATTCTTATAAAAACTTATAAAAAGTATGTAATTTCTCTAAGTTCCTATTGAAAGGAAAAATAGTGTCATATTTACCAGAGTTTATGGTGAAGGTGAAAGGGTTTTGCATTTGGAATAAATAACATACATGCTTAAAACTGTATGAACTTCCCTCCTGTGCTAGGTTGTTGAACAGGGGAGAAAGAAGTAGCTTCAAAACCATTTTTCTGTTTCTATTCTTGACATTTAATATAGGGTTTTTGCAGCTTATTTACATAGTGTGTTATGAAGTCAATATGTTATGAATTATATTTTTAATGAAATATTCTAAAATAGAATCTTTTACAAATCAGAATGCATTGCAGATAGTATGATAGAAATTGATTTCTGAAACTTTTATTACTCTCTATCAATAAACCTATGTATATGCTGTGCGGTCATATAAAATGTATGTCTTCAGTGCAATACCGATCATTTCTTTGTTTTGTTTAAAACACAAGACCAAGCACAGACCATTAGCAAGGCCTGGAGGGTGTTCTTCATCTAGTCCCATCTGTCTGTGTGGCCTTGACTCCTGCCACTACTGTTCTCCAGATTCCAAGATTCTTGCTTCTGGAGTTTCCTCTTTCTCATCTCTCCTCTTACATAGGTTCTTTAAACTGACTAAAGGCTACAGAGCTTTGGAGTGGCCTGTTTTCACAGGCCACTTCTTTGATAAACAAAGAAATTGTGGAGAAAGATTTAAATGAGGTTAGACACTCAATAGTCCCAGCTTCTCTGAATTCATATCAGGTCCCTTAACATAGAAGTTTCTCAACTATGACCAATTCACGTAGTGCTCCTTGCTGGAGTTCACCTCACACAATATCCTCTTATTTGGTTGACCCATCCTAACCTTTCAGGGACTGACTCAGGCTTCCTTTTAAGCTGAAAAATCTGAGAGTTAATGACATGGGCTTTTGTTTTGACATATTCTCTCTCTGTTGACTGTAGCATGTCAATTTAATTCTCTGACCAACAATTTTCTCATTGTAAAAGGGTATAGCAATGGCAACTTCAGAAGATATCTTTATAACTCTGTTAGATAAATCTTGGTTACTGATAACTTTCTCCTTTTTTGTTACATTGATCTGTGATCAGATTTAGACCCTTCTGCATGATTCTCTGTGTGTGTTTCTCTGACCATAACATCACATTATATTGAAATTCTCTCCCTCTCTCTCTTTCTCCTCCCTCCCCTCCTAAACTCCCTCTCCCTCTTCCTCTCCATCTCTCTCTTATAAAACTATGTTTTTTAGGGGCTTGGCAATGTCTTAATAAACTAATAATTATTAAATGAATAAATGAAAATGAGCATCTTAAGAATTTTATCCAATACAAAAATACCATTGCACGTTATTTTAATCCTCCAGATAACTTTTTAGCTGACCAAAATCTTTGGATAAAATCAATATAACCATTTGAATTCTATGGTAGAATGGGAGTCTGCTCAAATTAAGTCACTTTATCTTTATTTGGGGGGGGATTGAAATACCATTGATTTAATTTATATAATGACTTGTACTAACAGTACAAGTTAGTGTCATTATATAAAACAGGAAATATAGTTAATCAAAAGTAGCACAAGTCATAAAAAACCCACCATCCAAGGAAAGTTAAGATTGGTTTATATTCTTTTAGACTTTCTTTATCATGACTCACGACAGCAGTACCTCGCACTTCAGACATGCCCTAACCAGGATGCACTGTGTCTATAGAGAGAACTCAGTCCGTGAAGTATTATGCCCACTACCTGGTGTACAGTTATTGAACTTTTTATATTGCAGTGGTTTTAGACAATTTATTTGTAGGCAACAGAGCTTTTTCAATTCCAGGCTACATTCAGCTCTGTAAACATAATTGCAGAAAGTAGAGACTGGCATGATCCATTCTTAAGCATTTCTGTAAGCAATTTTGTTTTTGGTTGCTCTGATAGGCGTGCCTGCTCTCCTCCTGATGTTTGTCTAAACTTATCAAAATTGGACTTAGCCTTAGTCCAAATGACTGCTGTGAAGACTTCCTCAGATCTGTAATTAAAATTGATTAAGTCCACTCTCTTCACTGCCAAAGAGAGTTGTTTATAATTCTCTCTTGGGGTTTATCAAATTATTTTTTGTGTTATGTTAATTTATGAATCATTTTTGTCTCCAGAAATTTTACTAGCTCACAAAGGTAAAGACTTTATAATTCATTTTTATATTTCTTCACCTTCGAGCAGAGCTCTTTGCCCATAACAAATAGTCAGTAGTTGCTGAATAAATTTACCTTTCATTGCTCAGTGTTGGTGCCATGTTTTAAATTTTATCACAAACTCTAAGGTTGACATTAATTATACCTAGATATTTACTACCTAAATGTAATTTTTATTAAATATCCATAAGTAAAGTAAAAGAAACCTGTGAATAAACAGGACATACTTTTGTCAATATTGTGAGAGATGCCTCCAGTTATATTTCCTCAAACAGGTTATACCCATTATTATAATAAAAATACTAAAAGGCTGGGTGTCTTAAAACATGCAGCTTAAAGAATATGAGTTCAGTAAAGAATAGTGGAAAATATGGGAAATAAGTCAATGCTCTTTAGAAAATACAATTGTGATTCTGTATTAAAATTTATATCTGTAGCATTGAGCACAATTCAAGTCATAAAATAAGTTTAATAAGTGTTTGATGAAGGAATAAATAAATGGTTTGATTTTACAGGGCATAAACAAAGTTAAATGGTAGTGTTCCAAGTTACTAATATTAATTACACAAATAGAAAACACCCATTTCTAAAAATACAGACCAACTTTTATTAAATTTTTTGTGTCTTCATTAAAAAAAAAAAAACGTACACAGCAGTTCATTTTCAGATTAACTCCAACAAAACGGTGTTTTCATTTGGCCATTATGATAACATTAAGGATTTCCATAGCAAGGATTTCCAAACCCTCAAGGCTCAGTTTGCCCAAACATTTTAAAACTTATTTAAATATTGATGGAATTTAGAACTTAGAAACTTTTTATTTATTTTGTTTATACAGTCAATATTTTATAGTTATCTAGCTGTGCTTAAATTTAGCAAGAAAAAGAAAGGCAATGTAGGTGTCCCATGCCAATAAAATGTGAGCCACAAAGGGAATAACCCTAGAAATTGTGCATGACATTGTACTGGGCAAAAAAAAACCATCCTGGAGGTGACTATGACCTGAGACAAATGAGAAATGCAGTACCCACAGAAATTAGAATGAATTTCTCTGTATTGCTGCATTAAGGGAATTTAATGCCCTCTGTTGATTCCCCCTCTTCTTTCCAGTTATAGTATCCTAGGGCTCAATGTTGGTTTCTCTTTCTTTTTATGACTGTGCACTGTTGGTGATTTAATCTGGCCTCATTGCTTCAATTGCCATTAAATTTTCTCTACTCCCAAACCAGTCAGTTGAACCTCAGGCTGTGTGTCCAACTTTTCACAGAAAATCTTAGATGTCAAATAGACTAGACAACATGTCCAAAACTTAACTTCTTGTATTTATTTGTGTCTTTTTCTGTCTTAATGAATGGATACTTCATCCATCTAGTTGCTGAGGCCAAAAACCTTGGAGTCCTCCTTGACTCTTCTTTTTTTCTTATATGCCATATCTTCTCACTAGATTTCTTCAAAATATATCCAGAATCTGACCATTTCTCATTCCCTTCACTGCCACCACTATTGTCTGAAATACTATATAATCTTTTACTTTAATACCAGCAACAGCCACCTAACATCTCTATACTTTTATTCTTTTATTAGAGTCTATTCTCAACAAAACAAGGGGGCAATCACGTTATTCTCATTTTTAATTCAAGTAAAACATACATAAAGTGTAAATCACTCTAACAGAAACTGAGGTCAAATGAATGGAAAGTGTATAATGTAGTCCCATATTAAATATAGGGTTGATTAGTTTTTTAAATATGTATACACCTGTGTAATTACCTCTCAGATTCAAACAAAGGACACTTCCAGCATACCTGTACCCCTGGTGTCCCTTTCCTCCAAAGTTCATCACTATTCTAATTTCTGTTTTCATGGTTTAATTTTGCTGATCTTAAATTTCATATAAGTTAACCATAGTACATATTCTTCTGTTGACTTCTTTTGCTTGTCTTTGTGTGAGGTCATCTCTGGAAGTCAGTTGCTTAATCTGTAAAGAGGAAGGTAGACTGAGATTAGGAGCTAAAATTTGAAAACAAAACTGATGTCCAGCCTAACCCACGGAATTTCTGGTTCTTATTGTCTGAGGTCAGGCATAATGAAGTAGTATATTTTCAAAGATCCCAAATTGGATCTAACACGTAGCATCTAAATCAAGTGATTTATTTGTTCTCCTCTTTATATTCATTTCTTCCATAAGGACAAGGTCTGATTGGCCGCCACTTTTTCTTTCTTCTATTCTTCTTCAGTTATGTACTGAGCATCTATCAGATGCTAAACACTATGCCAGGCTGCCGAAAATATGTGGGTCAACAAAACACAGCTCAGTTCCTATCTTCCAGGGATTCAAAATCTCAAGAAACACATATTTTTATATCAAAAATATGCCTGAATAAATAAAAAACATAGCTATGAAAACAACAAGTCTCTATGTGCCCACAAACCAAATGGAGTAAGAAGGGAGAGCTCAAGAAAAGTTTAACTTTGTCAGATAAACTAGTAATTTTGAAATAATTGTTGGCCAAATAACTGGTTGCTTATTAAAAGGTTGTCTCAAATTTCAACAGTTGCTTTCCTTTTCAAAATGATTTGTGTGTCTAGACAAATTAAAGGAGATGGAAAAGAAGTGAAATTCTTTTTCAGATATTAGACATTAAGGACACATTTTGTAAGAGTATCCTAAGAATTAACTATGTGATTATATAGCCCATGTTTTGAACATTGCTTGTGTGTCAATTAACTGATTTATTAAAGCCCTACAGAGACCTTGCTTCTCAGGATAATTTTCCACTTTTTTATTAACCATTAAATAGTAAATCCCCCCAAAAGAAGCACTGTAGACATGGCAATGTTCTGGTCTTTAGGATAGTGTTTTTCAAATCTTGGATTACCTTCCATTACTGAATCCTTAAATCAGTCAAGGGATTTTAAGCGACATTTAAATAGATCAAGCAGAAGATAAAGCATCACAGTGACTTAAATTTAGTCAGAGTAAGTATTGCTCCATAAAACCTTTGTTTCCATTATATTTGTGAAAGTATATATTGGGTTGTGCTATTCAAAGTATTTTTTGCTATGGCTATGAGTTACAGTCAAAATTTTAGAAATAGTTTATTAAGTACCCAAAGTAATCCTAATTAAAATTTAACCTAGTTTATTAGGTGTTAAAATACAATTTGAATTTTGATATCTGATTTAAACAATAATGAGAAAAATAAACCTGAATTCAATTAATTGGATCAATTTGATGGCAAAATCACTTACATCTGTTTGTAATTACTAAAAAAGTTTAGAGGATTTTAGATCAAAGAACAATTGTGGTTTAATATGGTAATATTTATTGAAATAAAAAATAATCATTAAAAAACATATTATTATATAGTTTGCCAGCTAGGAGTGCCCTTCCAGCTGATAGACAGGGGACACTGTTCCATTCATGAGTCATTTAATAAAACCAGTTAGATCATCAAATTAAAAAAGTCATCTCAAATTATTTTAAAGTATGCCTCAGATCAGGAAGCTGATCATATAAATGACATTTATCAAGATTTCTCAAAGCTACTTTTGTTTATTATAACTTTTTTGCTGTGTGTAAAGTATAGTGTAATACTAACATCCATGATTGAATTTATAGGACTTTGAAATTAAGTTCTATTTATTATGTTCTTATACTATTGGGAAACTAATTTTGGCCAATGAGTTTTGTTGAATAAATAAATTTTAATAAACTAGCTGTTAATAGTTATACTGAAAATTTTGTATTCAGGTACTTTGTTGCTAATATAACTACTAATGAGTAACTTAATTAACTATCTCAAATTGTTGGTTCTTACAGATAGTGAGTGAATGAAAGGGTATATTACAAAAGATTGAATGCTCCTAAACAAATATGAAAGGAATGCAGGGTATATATTTTTTTCCTCCCCCTATTGAGGCCCTTTTATTTTCTCTTTCTAATTTATGAGGCATGTTGAGGGAGAGTTATTTGTCACTAATACCCACTCCAGGCATCAGTTTATTTTATTTTTTTTTTATGCTGTTTAAATGGTAGCTGAAAAAGCTATCTTATCAACTTAATTACAGACTCTATTAACCTTTTCTGACTCTTTCAGTGAACTCCTCTGTTTAAATAATAAAAGTAAGTAAAATTTAAGCAGTTGTAGCCTATTATCATTTTTGCAGTAAATTATATATGTTTGGGCCAGAGGTCATTTTACTTTCCATAAAAGGCATATATAATTTCTATGAAATTAATAACATCAATACTACCATGATAATCATTTTTAAATATTTAACTCAATTCACTGTCTTAATATTAGGCCATATAATTACTTGGAATATCCCTTTTATTTATCTTTAATGGACCTGAGAAAAATAAGTTTAAAAAATACTTTAGACAGATACACTCAAAATCCAATTTTCCCTACTTCTTTTGTTTCCTCTTTCTTTCCTTCTTTATATAATCTTATTTTTTAGTAGTGAAATGAAATGTGAATAAAAGAAAGAATTTGAAGTGTATTTCAGCATCATATCCTTATTGGATATTCAGATGCTGAGGGGCAAAACACAATGTGTTTGGTCATATTATATTTAGCATCTTCAACTCTATTGTTTTTTTAGTAGATTGATTTAAGTAAAGCTTTTGCACGAATCAATATAAAAGTGATTTTTTCCTCAAAGCAAATATATAGACTTTAGTTGAGATCATTTTTAAGCAAAGAGCATCTCATTAGATATTACTACTTTAATTTTACATAAAATTACATTTTTAAAAGGAACATAAACAGTCCATTTTATAAAGACGGATTCTTGAATCTATTCTTTTTATTTATTTATTTATTTATTTATTTATTTATTTATTTATTTATTTAGAGACATTGTGACTTTACTATGAAGCTAAGCTAGACAGGACATTGGCAGACTATGCATCCTCATGCATAACTCTTGATGAGAATTTAATGGACAGAAAAAATACTTTGTCAAGTATTAACTTTAAATATTCTGTTTACTTTAGAATTTTAAGGTTTATGGGACACCAAAAAAAAAAAGAAGAAGAAAAAGATTATTTGTCCAGAATTGGAACATTCTAGTTTCTTATACTCTTTTTTAAAAAAAGTCTTAAGTGTTTAAATTTGCTGTATAACATCATGGCCAATATTGAGATCAATTATGTGGATCAACATGAATCAGTTATTTGTTTTTTTGTTTATTGGTCATGCTAAGTTGTTACAAGCTGGTTATCATATTGAAGCTATTTAAAAGCCATGGCATCTTTCTTTTAAATTACAAAGGCAATACTTCTATCTAATCAGAGAATTACTGAACTGTAGAAATAGTTTTAAAATGAATACTTGCTGTAGTTTAGGATGAGAATATGTTTCATTTCTTTCATGTTGTGTCAACTCTTTGTCCATCTTATTTATCTTTCAGCATAGTTATTAATTATAATGGGTAGAATCTCATTTATGCACATTCTAAGACACACAAGCAACAGTCTCCTCCTATGTGGATGATTAAGTTGAGAAGCATTTGTGAAGCAATCTCATCTGTGGATCATAAAAATCTAGTTTTATGTCAAGTAGGTGGGTTGCTAATCTGTAAGAATGCCATTCTTAATCAGGCCTTTATGAATTGTTTGTAAGTACCAAACTGGACAATGCACGCTTTATATTCATTCTGCAATTAGCCAAAATAATTCTAGTTAAACTCTGGTAAAGATCTCTAGTATGAAATGAATGTAAAGTATTCATTCTTTCTTTATCTCTCTCTGTGGTTTCATTCTAGCTCATTTATTCATTTAAAAATAATCCTCTAAATTGCTTTTTTTCACTGCTTTTCATGTTACAGATTGAAAATGTTGACGTCTGCCTTAGTTTTCTAGCAGCCAGAGGAGTAAATGTTCAAGGTCTATCTGCCGAAGGTAAGAAGAAGCACAAATGATACTCAAGGTTGTAAAAGATTTTTTCATAATGCAAGGAATATAAAGCGGGAGATACATAGCTCCTTAATACAATAAAGGAAATCAGCAAAGTTTTAAAATAGTAGGAACATAAATATAGTGGTTATCAGTGTATGCTTTAATTATTTAGATATGTTCCATATTTTGCCAAAACTGCTCTTTATATGACTGAGTATATGGGAGGCGGGCAGATTAACAAAATATATTTATGCTATTATCACTGTATAGTATTTTTAGGATCTTAAGTAAATGGAATAGATGGATAGATATATAATGCTGGATAATATATGGACCTAAATACAGGTAAAAATAGTATAATTAATGCTCAAATTTTTTATCAATAACATTTTTCTATAATATGATCAAGTTGGTAGTCCTATTTTAAATATTTGGTAAGTTTAAATAAATCATCATAACCTTTTAAATAATTAGCACTAACAGTATTTAATAACTATCATGTATAATGGCTTTAAAATTGTTACAGATTTAAAAGATTATCACTAAAATTAAAATGTAGAAAAGTAGAAGAAATAGAACTAGTTCTGTCATCTTTTTCTGAATCTTTTTCTTCTACATGTATTTTTAGGAACAATTTCCAAGGACTGTGAACAAAAACCAAATCCTAAATTATGAAATAGCAAATCCTTTGAGACTTGCATCAACAACCATTTTTAATTAGAGTATTTATTATATTTAAAAAATTATGCTAGCTCCTGTTAAACGTTTTGACCATTTAGGTTGTTTAATGTTTCTACTACAATCAGTTTGCTCTGAAAAGCCCTTTTCCCCACAGATACTAGAAATATTAGCCAATTCTAAGTTTTTAAAATTTTACATTCATTGAAAAAGAGAGGAATTGCGTGACTTCGGAAACATAATGAAGATTTAATAGAATATTAACATCTAATTTTTTTACCATATCTAAATTTTATTTTACATCTTTATTTTTTATATTTATATTTTAAAATGTATAATATTAAATTACACAGTTAATGTTCAAGAAGCTTAGATTTAAATCTATCTGGTGGTTTCGTTACTTAACAATAAAATTTGATAAAATTCCCTGGGATAATATTTTACTTTCTAAATGGTTAAAAGCAGGCTAAAAATGCTATCTTTTTGTTTTAAGTTTCTACTTTCTCATATGACATTTTTTATTAACATTAATCTATTGATTTTTATTTATCTTCCAAATATACATCAATACTCAAAATGATTTTCTAAGTTAATTAAACATGCATAGTAATAAAAAAAATTAAAAACTCTTTACTATCATTCAGGTTTATAGGAGAAAATTAATATTCTCACATTATAGCCTTATACTGATCAAGCCAACTGTTCTATATTATGGCAACTGTGAGGAAGGCTTGGGAGAAAAAAGAGAAGAAAAACTCAGAGGCTCATTTTATATGAATAATTCCGCTGCATAGTTTGTGTGGCATTATAAACCATCAGAGAGCAAGAAATATGCCAATAGCAAGTTTTATTTAAAATATGATTACAAGTCACATAGTTTTATTTCAAGCTTTAATTTCTTCTCTTGGAAGAGAAATGTCTAGGCTCAGATTGTAGCTGATTTTGTGTGTTTAATTTTTAATTCAATATTGGAAATAGTTGCACAGGATATGCATGTGTTGGAACTAGGATTTCCAATTCTATTTATTCAATTATGTTATCTAACATCATGAGTAAATTGATCTTCACTATTTATTAATATGTAACATAAATTAAAAATAAAATAATTAAAGCATTAAAAGTTGATACCTATGAAGTACTGTGCTTTTGGGAATATATGTAATATATATATATATATATATTTTTTTTTTAATAAATTGGATGGTGAGTGATTTAGAAGGAATGTCGACTGCTATAAATTCAGTTGCTATTACGAGGTACACCCACACTATCAGTATTTATAATGCAGGGCAACCGACATTTAAGTGGCTTTCTTTCTCTAGTTCATAGCCACCACTGTGTTGGTAACAGCTGTGTGTATCTGTGAGAGAAGGAGAGTGCTAAATCAAAGATTAGCACAAGACAAAGAGGCTATCTATTTCCAAGAAGAAGCTAGCTCTAGAAAAATTGTAGTTTGGGGTCAGCAAAGAGCATCATTCAAGTAAACTTTGTTCTCTGTACCCTCCATCTCTTCACTGTGTCCCTGAAATATCAAGCTATTTGGAACTGTTAGCAAGTTTCAGTAATTAATATTTGCTTGAATTTGTGACCGAGAAAATGAAGTTGCAATTCTGTCTTCATAGATTTAGTCTAAGAGAATGACATCTAGAATTTCATTTGTTAAAAACAAAAAATTCTTTTCATATGATACTGTTCTTATATTTTTCCTTTGATACAGAAATAAGAAATGGAAACCTCAAAGCCATTCTAGGGCTGTTTTTTAGTTTGTCTCGCTACAAGCAGCAGCAGCACCATCAACAACAGTATTACCAGTCCTTGGTGGAACTTCAGCAGCGGGTCACTCACACCTCTCCTCAGGCAGAAGCCAGTCAGGCCAAAACCCAGCAAGATATGCAGTCCAGGTAAGGAAGAGAAATGGGAAGTGTTTAAAATTAATTTATCCATATACAGCTTGTTCTTAACAGATTACTGTTTATGATTTTTAAAAATATTTTTATGTAGTGCTATCATTCATGTGGGATTATTTGACTAATGTTATGGAAGTTAAAACCACTTCTTTTTGGTTGGATGAGCAACATTTATCACTTTTTAGGTGAAATATTTGTGTTTGTTTTCTAAATTGATTGTGGTTTGTATCGAATTGTGTGAAATGTCTTTCTTGTAAGTAATATGGCATAGTTACTTCCTTCTGCAAATTACTTTGTTATTTAGAGTGATCTACTTAATCCTAATCTCCAGTTTTGTAGTTATCTCTTGTTGGTACTTTTGATCAATTGAATCATTAAATATGACAAAAATTTCAGGTCTGAAAAACATAGGAGTTTGAGTGTTCAAGAACATAATGTTTCGATATGAGATTGTGTGTATTTCTGTGTGTTTGTTGTGTGTATGCATTTATATACACACATGTATACATTTGTCAGACTTGAGTCTATTGGTGCATGTAGACACAGCCTGGGGTGGGGTGCTGACAAATAGTGGCAACTTTTTCCCTCTTCCATTACTGCTTTTTTCCAAATTTGGGATTATATTAGTCTGGGTTCAACAAAAGAACTAGAACAGGTAAAAGATATATATTAAGAGATTTATTGTGAAGAATTGGTATACATGTTCATAAATGTAAAGCTGAAATCCTAAAGGCAGCCCAGCAGGAAGGACAGGCTGAAACTCCTTCAGCAGATGCTGAAACTTCTATACACAGATAGAATGTCTTCTCAAGAAATCCTCAATTTGGCTTTTAAAACCTTTCAAGTGATGAATCAGGCCCATCCAGATTACCTACCGCTTATTTTTTCCTTATCAATGACCAGGATATCAGATAGCTAGCTTTATTGTATAAGTAGCTATGATTACCTTTCATAAGATAGAGAATATGCAATATGAAAATATTTTTCATCATCTCTAAAAATATATACTCATAGCAAACATATGTAAATATTTAACATTTTTCATCTTAGAAACTAAGCCTGAAACCTAATAATACTCAGTTTACCTTGAATTTGTTTTTGTTAATTAGCATTGGCTCAAAAAGTTAAAATAAAATTCTAAAATACATGGACAAACCACCCTGCCCCACTTATTGTTAAATATTCAACAGTTCTAAAATTCTCATCAGTCAACTACCTCTCACTTCCTATTAAGCAATCTTTCTTTCTCTGTATAACCATCTAAACTCGATTCCCTTTGGCAGATTTTACTAATCAGTAAATTATTAAGTCAATAAAAATAAATCATAGTTTTACTGGAAATATAGACTATACTAGAGTCTGTGGAGTGATAAGGGGTGTTCTCATTACTTAATAATGTAGATGTGCTCCTGTTTAAGCTTGTCTTGGCTTTTGTGGTGTCAAGTGAAATTGTACAGGAATCAAAGTAAAAAAAAAATTCTTTGCAATTACGTTTTTTGGATTTCTTAAGAATTGAGAGGTGGGGGAAAGGAAATACTTTTATTTTTTATTATTAATTTTTAGGGGGATGGTTTGTAGAAAGATCTAGATTTTGAAAACTGCCAGAAATAATATCTCCTAGAGTTTGGTTTAAGACATTGGAATTAATAGAAGCAAGAATAGTAGCTGAAAAAGTATAAGAAGTGGTATTATATAAAGCATGTTGACTCTGAAAGTGATATGGAATATCATTTGTCATTGATTTCTCTCATTCTGTCTCTGTATCTGCCATGTGTACTTTCTTGCCCAGAATTTCTCAGTGGTTAATATATTTTTGGAGAGATTTTTTTTTCTTTTCTTGCTGGATATGCATGTCCATTATGAAATAGTATTATATTTTAAAATATAGACACGGTAATTTTACATCATTTTGGTAATTTTACACCATTTTGGGGAAAACTATCTTATTTTTTTTTATTGAAAGGTTATGAAAAGTATTCTTTTCACCAGTGCCTTTTAATACTGAGGTGGACTCTGAAATAAAGTTTCTTTTAATAAATTGAATTTAATTACCTTTTGAATTGATAATTAATAAATATAGAGTACTCAATGTACTAAATGCGGTACTTAGGATGCCAATATAGAGGAGCTCAAGTCTTAATTTTAATAATATTTATTATATATTTTGGAGAATATTATACTTCAGAATTAATACTTATTTTTATTAATATAGATTTGGTGCAGTGAAATAATTTAAATTAGAATTTATATAGATGTACATATAACAATCACTGTGTTTTAGCATTTTTCAAAAACTCTTAGTGATAATATACATAGGAAAGGAAAATAGTGTTTATATAATTTTTAAAAACAAGATAATACAGAAAAAGTATCCCAGTAACATATTATCTTTATTTGCTTGAGATGTGAGTCATAAATCATGATTTATAAAGTCTTTCTATTGATTCTAAAGCTGTTTCTAAGTAAATATTGTAAATGACTAGTTGCTATATTATTCTAGACATTTAGTGAGAAAACGTTCTCATTTTTTTGTAGATTAATAAAAATGTTTAGAGAATATTATTTTAGTTCAGTGTGTTTTTGATATATTCTTTTTGTTAAATGAATTAACATTTATTTTATTTAAAATAAATTAACAAATTAACATTAGTTAAAATAAATTTAAATTTAAATAGGCATAGCTATATATTTCTACAATATTTATTTTACACATTAAGAATTGCTAATTTAGTTTTGCTGTTTTGAAAATAGCTTTAAATGTTTTCCATTAATTTGAACATCTTTCATTTAAACAGACATTTTGATCTAAAGGTTAATAAGTAAAATATTCAAAAGAGGAGAAAATAAAACATGGACTAGAGGAATAGGATGTGAAAAACAAACTCTCCTCTTCTGGTCTCTCAGCTCCTTTCTACTCTCGTGTGTTTGTGTTTGTGCATGCGTGTGTGTGTGTCCTGTTCACGTAACAACTAGAGCCCTAGCAACTGAGACCTCACTCCTAGAATCAGGCTGCCTACACTTGGATCCAATTTAACCAATTCCTAGTTGTATGAACTTGGGCAAGTACCCAACTTCTCTGTGCTCAGGTTCTCATTTGTTAAAAGGGAATAAAAAATGGTACCATTCTCATAGATTGTTTCAGGCATTCAGTTGGTCAGTACATATAAAACACTGAACATACCTAGCATGTATTATTTCTCTGCTCAAGGCCCTGCAATGGTTTCAAATAGCCCAGCATTGCTCTTATATTAGGAAATGTTCACTAGCTAATTCCTTTGCCTGGAATGCTCTTCCTATGATAGTTGCTTGGCTAAATCTCTTATCTTCAAATCAACTGCTCAAGTGTTACCTTCTAACTGATGCTTACCTTAATGACTCTTTTAACACCTCCAGCTTCCCATCTTCACTCTCCATTGCAGTACTTTGTTGTACTTTTTCTTTTTTCTGTAACTCTAGTTACCCTCTAAACTACAATATACATTTTATATTCATTGTTTATTATTACCACTTCTTCCTCTCTAGAAATTAAGTACTGTGAGGACAGCAGTACTTTTATGTATTAATCACTATTACATTCCAAGGATTTAGCACAAGGCCTTATACACAGTAAGTTATAATAATTTTTTAAATGAATTAGTGTATGAATTTATGATCTGTATTATAGCTGCTTCTAATTATAAGTAGGAACACTTTATAAATAGATTTACAGTAACAATTGTAAGTCATTTTTAATTAAATTCATATATATTTATAAATTTAATATAATAAAGATAACTTAATGCTCTTAATTTTTGAGTGATCATGATGTTGAACTACAGTAAGTTTCAAATAATATATAACAGAACCATCATAGATTATCCAGATGCATGGAACTGTTTGCTTCTGTGCCAACTGCTCTCCGATTATATCTTTCTTTGTTTATCTATTTATTATAGCTATTATATTTCTTTTGCTTTCTGGCTGACATTCATTAATCCACTGCTGTTTGTGTTGCTACCTCTGTGCAGTACTACTCCTTTACTAACTAATATGTGATTTTGGTTCTATGGGATAAGAAAGCAGATTACCAAATTTATTAGCATTTTAGTACAGAAGAAAATTAATATGAGTGAAGTGCTTGGACTTTGGAAAGTCACTGATAGTTTGAAGCCATTTATGTTTACTCCTTACTTCTCTGTCTTTTTTGCTTAGACAAGTGAAATAACATAACTGATCTAGTATTCAGAAATGATGTATCTAATTTGCAGCTTATAGAGCATAGTCTGCCTTTTAAAAAGAAATTTAATTACAGACTGGTTAAAAAACATTAACACTACAACTAATCCAACACAAAAGTATTGTCTTTTAAGATGTCCTGATTACTAATTCATTTTGTTAATAACAAATATAAAAATTTTCCTCATCTTGTCAATATAATTTATTGTTGTAAGGAGCAAATGCTATTGAAAGCCACATGCTTGTGGATTAATCTTAATAGGCCTTATTTATGTGGCTTAAATTGATGATATATGCAGGCAGGCTTGTTCTTTGATCACTGATATCTTTCATCATTTGACTTGAATTGTCTATCCACTTGTAGTATCTGTATTACAGTAAAGGTGGAACTCGAATTTTATATTTCTTAAATTCTTCATAGGGAAATACTTGGTAATATTTAGGGTAATAAAGACTTGGTTAATCAAGTCATCAATTCTCCAATATTTGAATATATTTAGCATAAAACTTAGATTTTCCTTATATCAGTGATCTCTGAAAGGAATGTGTGGGTAAAGATTAAACATTTTGCTATATTACATAATGTTAACCATCCAATTTGCATTTACTTAATACAAAAGACAAAACCAGTTTCTTCTATCTATTTTGAAAAGGAGTAGATTAAAGACCCTTTCTCTAACCAACTAGGGAAATAAGAGAAAAATTTTAGTATAAAGTGATGAGTTGAAATCCTATTTATTTTTTGTAGGTATTAACTACAAGGTGGGGAAAATACCATTTCTTATTCTAGAAAACAAGGTAGAAATTAATTCTATAATTTTCAAACTCAAAAAATTAAATCTATCACTAAATGTGTCTTAGGCATTCAGAATAGCAAAATTTATGCTACTCATATTTTTCCACATTTTTTTTGACAATTAGCATTCTAGTTGACTTGAAAAGTAATAGGAAGTTTAATTTCACCAAAACCATCCACAACACCTGACACGTGAGACCAGCCAACGGTGAGCAGAATGCATGCTGTGAATGTATACATTTCCTGCGAATATCTGGTAAAGAATTGTAGTGAAAGAAAATTATAAAATTAAAATTTATTTTTTCTTATGTACTGGTCTAGTTATAAATGAGCTGTTAGGATGGTAGTATAAGTAAAAGATAATTTTCTGTTTGTTCAAAGTTTATAAAAAGGAAGGTGATTTTCCATGAATTGTGGGCCTTCTAATTTAATTTTAGTCCAAAGACTTTCATTCTGTTTTTAAATAGTAGGTAAATTTTACCAACTTACAAATACTGATTATTGAATCACATGACCAAATATTTTATTTTTTATTTTTGTAGATTTTTTTATTTTTTATTTCTGTAAAAAAAGAAAATAATTGAATGTGAAAGTGAAGGTAGATAAGAAATCACATTGATAGATGATAGAAGTTATAAAGGCAGTGATGAGTTTTTCTGAACTAAAATAAGAGCTATTTTAGGAAGATAGGAGATTACGATCTCCACAGGTGATCTTTTGCCCTTCTGTTTTTCATTCTGTAGAAAATCAAGAATATGTCCACTTGCAGTTTAGATGAACACACTCCTACAGGACTCTAAAGTCACATTGCAAAATCTTTGGGTGTATGTTCTTTGAGTGACTTGTCTATTTCTTTTGCAGCCCCTTACCATGACCCCTAACACACACGTTGCTCTTGGAACCCCATTGAGGACATTTTTCTCTTTTCCAGGAAACATCATTTCCTTCTGGGAGATTCACTCTGAAATTGGGACGCTTTACAGCTTTTCAGCCTGGGGTCATATATCTTGTAAAATATCTAAGGAAGGTTAATTTAAAATGACAGAAAGGCACTGGTAATTTAAGCCTCCAGGAACCTGGCTTTAATTACTTGCTTAATTCAGTTCTGTGTTATGGCCTATAGTGTGTTCTTCAAAAAAGTTAGTGAATCAATTAAACTTTAAACAAAACGAAACAAAAGGACATTTATGAATCTTTTTAAAATTCAAGATTTTTTATGCCTAAAGAGAAATAATTGAAAAGAAAGAAATTATTCATTAGTTGACCAATTTAGGAAACCAAGAGGGTAGTAATATTGAAAGAGTGTTTGTACACACACACGCACACACATGCATGCACACACACACTTTGCTTATGTTCTATGTATTATTCCCTATTTAAAAAGTCTGACAACCACTGTTGTTATGGATGAAACAGCATCTATATAGTTTTTGTTAATCAGGCAAACATGGATTCGAATTCTGCCTATAATTCCTAGTGGTATAACTTTGGGCAAGTGATTTTAGCCTGCTCAAATACCAGTGCTCTTACTTCTAATATTGAAATAGCTTCCTCATAAAAGTATTGAGAAGACCACATGAAATAATGTGTATAAAGTGCCCCTTTAGCATCACACTTAGCAAATAATAGACACACAGATAACTACTTTTATATTTCCTTCTCCTACTTTAAGATCAATTACATGTATTAATAAAATACATAGATCCACATTAGAAACCTTAAGTCAACCTCATCACTGTTCCTACATTTCTTATTTTCTCTGATCAATTCTGTCCATTTCACTTCTAACTTTTATTAAATATATAAAAGTAATTCAAAGTAATATCCTTATGATTAAAAATAACGGCCTAATGTGCAGACCTTTCCAAGCTCTGTCTGGTTTTACATAGGTAACTCCTTTAATTATCTTAGGTATTTTCTTTAGTGGTTAATACCATATAGCTAAATAAAGTACTTCTATTTTTTATTTTTTAATTTAGTCATTACTTTTGATTCATATACTCTCTCATCTCTCCCATCTCTCTTTAAGGTAGTCAACAAATATTTATTTAGCACTTAGCATGTTCCAGTTACTCTTGTAGCCTCTAGAGATATAGCAGAAGAAAAAATATGTGAAAGAATCTTTGCCTTTTTGAAGCCTACATTCTAGTGATGGAAGACAGACAATAAAAAATTTATTAAAATATATACCAGTAATTGAAGAGCTGATAGCAGAGAAAACTAAATCAGAAAAGGGAAAATAGGATTCTTAGGAACCATATTTCTGCAAATTTAAATAGAGTTCTGAAGGAAGTCCTCACTCAGTTAATGACATTGAGCAAAGAAGGTAAAAGAACTAGCTGTGTGATTACTTTGAGGTAGAGTGTTTTAGGCTGATAGAAGGACAAGAGCTAAGAGTTTGAGTTGGGAGCCTGTCTGGTTTTTTTGAAGAAGAGAAAATATCCCAGTTAGGTTCCATCCAACCATAACGTTGTTGTTATTAGTTGTTGGAAAAAATGGCGTTTGCATTTACTGAAGTGAAAAAAGAATGTGGGAAGAGCAGATTTGGTAGGGGGAAGGTCGAATATTCACTTATCGGCATGTCAATTTTGCAATGTGTACTAAGTATACTTAAGTGTAGATATTAAGGAGACAACTGAATTGCAAAACTGGAGTTTAAGGGTCAGGTGCAGACTATAGTCAAAAATTCAGAAAATGTAATCATATAGATATTAGCAAAAGCTATGAGACTAGACATGATGGAGTCACCAAAATCTGTGTATAGATGAAGATGAGGGGACTAAGAACTGGAATCAGGAGCCCACCAATGTTTCTAGAAGATAGAAAGATCTATAGAAGAAACTGAAAAGAGGCAGCCTGTAATGCAGGAAGAAAACCAAAATGTGTTTTCCTGGAAAGCAAGTAAAGGAGGTTTTTCCTAGGAGGAGGGAGAGATCAATAGTAATAGTTTACATGCAGCCACTATTCTGTTCTGATCACCATTCTAAGTCCCTTATATACATATTCATTCCTTTAGTCCTCACAACAACCCTGTGGCTTTTGTACTATTATTAATCGTAGTTTTCAGATAGGGAAACTGAAAATGGAAAAATCAATTAAATCATGTAAGGTTTCATGGTGACTAATTTGTAAATTGAATCCAGACAATCTGGCCACAGACTTTATGTTTCTGACAATTACCTACCTACCTATGTAAACCCTACTGCATCAAATGTTGCACATAAGTAGAATGAGTGCTGAGAACTGACCCACACATGGATTTTGCACTTGAGACTTTGATGTGAGCTATGCCACTGGAGTAGAGGCTTGTAAGAGTTTTATTGGAATCTGTTCAATTTAAAACAGGAGGGAGGAATTGGAGAGAATAAATATAGATAAGTTTTTTTAGGGGTGCTACTAATGTAGTTAAATTTCACTCTTTTCATTCTTTTATTGGTTAGGTTTATAACTTTATATAATGAAATAGCGCTTCTAATTCTTTTTCAATCATCTGTAGAATATCTTTTGGCATTCTGTTTTATAAAACATGGATATTAGCAATTCTCTCTCATCCACCAACAATTTCCACCCTCTGTCATCTACACAGTCATCCAACCTCTGTCCATTTTTTAATTGTTTCAGAAAATTTTATTTTGTAAACATAAGATTCTTCCAAGCTGTTAGCATAGGTTGATTCTAAAAGTTTTAACACATATGGAGTGTTTATATTTTGGCAATTATAAATATGTTCTGCAGAATCAAGACATATGATCCTTTAGAGGGATCAATCCAGGGAAACTAACAGAACCCTCTCTGCTGGCATCTTTTTTCTGGGATTATTCAGTTATTGTTAAAATTACTTCTTGTTTGTTTGGATGGTTAAATAATTGGTTTGTTTATGTCTGGCCATGATTGGTCATCCATAATGATTAACATGAACATTTGCTTAATCTTCCTTTTATTTATAGTCTCATCCTTTTATCTGCATCTCGCTTGTCCATGATGCCTCCTTACTGTTCTAGATTTTAACCTCTCTCCATGTGTATACTAGGATGAGGCTTCCTTTACTATGCATTCTCCATTAACATCACTCCATTTATTTTAAGTTCTCCAGAACCTCTCATCCATTGATGGCCTCTGTCCTCTCTCTCATTATCTTTGATGTTGTAAACTTAAACCTTTATTATTTCTTTATCAACATGTTGGTGACATCACATTAAGGAGAAGGAAATAATATGTGAGTCTGAGTCTCAGAAGGCATGGACAGAATCTTGGTTCTGATATCTTTCCTCTTTAAAAAAAAAATAAAAATCAATTAACCTAACTTAGTTTCTCCTGGTAGAAATTGAAAACATCTTAATTATATTCTATTTTTCCAAGGTAATTGTGAAAATATATTTTACAGTATTAGACTGAAGCCTAATTTAGAGAATTTAAGTTAAAAATTTATGCTTTTTGACATAAATATCTAGTTTTTATAATTTGGCCTTAAAACTATCAAATCTTTTTTTTTTTTTAATGTGATTTGTATGTCACTGTAGAGCTCTGTGGTTTATTTCTTTTATATTTTACCATAGGACATTTTGATATCCTGTTTATACATTTTATTTTCTTCCAAGCACTAGAAATTATTTGGTTCTATTCAATTTTTAGTATTTGTGGGTCACTCTCTTCTCAAATAGAGTACTGACTTGATTATCATACCAGCAATTTTATATTATATGAAGTTATTCCATATTAATGTTTTCCACTAAAGATTGTTCTTTAAAATTTCAACTTATTGACTTCAAATGGAAAATGCAACTGTCACAAAAATCATAATAATCGTGTCATTATGACCACTGATTTATTTTCATATAGTCAGACCTATAAGGAAAACCAAATTATAATCAGGATGAGAGTAGGCACAGAGTTGGATTCAAGCAACTTACACATTCCTGCAACTAAGATTTCCGCACCTGAGTCTTGCCAGTTAGACTTTAACCATAATAAAGCCCTTCTTTATAATAAAGCACACTGTCAACATTTGCCCCTTCATATTGTATTTCCTAGACTTATACTTCTGACCACCCCAAACTTCTCCCCGTTTTTGATTGCCTTTTAGTCTCCTGATATCGTAAGATATATAAACAAAATCATCCTTCTCTCCCTGCCAGGCTGTGGGGCAGACTTTGGACCAAAGTTCACCATCAGATGTTTTGAGACCCAAGCCACCCCTTAATAATATGAAACTGATTGTATTGGTTAATTATCTGTACTTTACAGTAAATTGAGATTAGCCCAATTATAAAGACTATATAATAGACTTTCTCATTGGTCTTTAAACACTTTATAAATATTCATTTATATAGTTATTTTATAAGTATAATAACCAAAGATCATTTTTGTAAACATGTATACTAAGAAATAGTTCCACATATTTTGTGCTTACTGCAACACTTTTTAAGGCTTTAGAAGTATTAAATGATCTAGATTTTTCACTAATCAGGGTTGTCTTTGCCAAAATTTGTTTAAATTTTCAGCTTAACAAAATAGCCTTGTCTACTGGTTTTCAGAGTCCAATTTTTTTAAGGTGGTTGCACGAAAATGAACTTTTGGAACAGAGCATTGAGTATACTGTGATATAATTTTACTCCATACTGAAAATTGCAAATGAGAAAAATCTATGAAACATGTAGTTTTGAGCTACATGTAAGTAAAAGCCCTGTGGAAAATCCAATTTATGGTAACATTATAAAAGAAATATGATCCTAGTTTCCTGAGTTTTCCTTTGTCTTGAAATTCTACATTCCTAAAAGAGCATGAGACTTCGATGCAGTAATTATCTAACACAGGCATCTCTGTATTTGGTTATGGTTTTGAGATTCAACAAAAGCAAACCATGCAGGTGGCCCTAGTAAATGTCAGTCGAAATTTCAGATAAGACAGAGTTTATGACATATTGACATACCATATTTCACTAATAGGATAAGTTATCACATTAACCTGTTTCACATACATTCGAGATGATATTTCAGCCACCCAGTTACTAAAAAGAAACACATGTGAATGAAAGCAAAGTTTCTGACTCATGAATGTATTAGGCGATAATTGTTTTCAGTGAAGTCTTAGCAAAATTTAAGTTTAGGCAGAAAGCACGTTTATTACTTACCTTGATGTGAGTATATTTGTTGCAAAATGTCTTAAATATTTTTGAAGTAATATATATGGTTTTGAGGTACAAAAGTATTTTTGCAGAGTGGCTGAACACCTCCCTCTTTCTTAGTTACCTGTCAGTTACCATTTTATAACATTGCATGAGGATGCTACAAAGAGAAAATCTTTGTACTAAAGGAAGAATTTGGTTTAAAGAATTCTTTAAATCTTAATTCTTAATATATGGTATAATTCCAGCACTTAGCAATCATAGGATATTTAAGGAAATAATATTTAAATCTATCTTAGTCTTAAAATTTTTGGTGAATGTCTTTCACTGTCATCAAAGTTTATTTTTTCTAAAAATCCCCACTTTAAAACTTTATTCCCACGCATTTAATTTTATATATCTCAGTTAACTTAGTCCTAATTTTCTCTCAACCTATATTCACTGAATTGTGAAGAAAATAATTTCTGCATTTTTAGGATACGAACTTTTAAAAGAAAAGTACAATAAGAGGTATAAATTGTCCGCTAAAAACCATGCCCAATAAATTTTTTATTTCATATTCTGTGATTTCTTTTTTTGTATTTCTCCTTGGTATAATGCCATTAAATTGACAATTATGTTGTTATAATTAAGCACATTTTTCTTTTTCTTTGGGAATCAAGAGTACTAAATGTTTGACTGTATAGGAATTTCCGCTTATATGTTTGCGTGACTTCAAGACTGAAGGTAAATAGACAAGGGAGGAATAAAAGGTGATTCTAAAGTAATTTTCTATAATATTTTTTAATATAGATGAGGAATTATAAAAATCAGCATAATCTGAAAAATTGTCCTTATGTTCTATATTGCTCTGATAAACATAGTTCATTCAATTGCATTTTTATTAAGTGTATACATTTTAAGAATTACTGGTTTGTACCTGATTTTTATATTTTAATGAACCAATCACTGCGCAGTTGGGCATAGTTAATGAAAACCATTGGAAATGAAATGAAATCTTTTAATGAAAGATGGTATTGTTCTTAGTGATCCTTCATATAGTATATTAGAGCCCAGTATTCTTTTTTATTGATGATTTGGAAGTTTAATTAGATACGACATTTCCACGAATGACGATTCAGCCTCTATTATGTGCCAAGCATTATTCTAGATGTGTAGCTGAGACACAGTGATGCTTTACCTTTCAAATTGCCTACACTCTAACAGAATAACTAGATATTTAACCAGATAATTCATTAAGGTACGCTAACTAGTCTGTCAGTACAAGTTACTCAGTGATGGCAGTTAGAGGAAAGAGCCTATACGAAGGCACTGATGAAAAAAATACCATTTCACATTCAGGAAACTACAACTATCAACCAAGGAAAAAGTACAACTAATAGTGTGTTCTGGGTATCTCTGTTTTAAAAACAAACAAACAAAAACAAAACAAAACAACATCCCAAATATCATAGCACAAACAATAACCATTTTATTATATTCATGGATTTTGTGAGCCTCAAATCAGACAGGGCACACCTCTACAGGGAAGGGTGGAATGGCTGGAGTGGTGTCACCATCTGCTGGGAGGCAAAACATCTGTATCTGGAAAATCCACTTCTTAGGTGACGTCTTCGCTTACACATCTGGCAGCTTAGCTGGAATAGTGACTATGCTTGGCCTCTCCAGCATGGCAGTCTCAGGGACATTGTACTTCTTAAACCGTGACATATTGTGTGAAGGAGTGACAGACAAGCCCATCAGATTTTAGGGGAGGGAAGTGGGTCAGAGATCTCAGCTCTGAATGGAAGGAGCATCAAAGGATTTTTTATAGCTCTGTGTTTAAATAACAACAGGGTATGATGAGAGAAATGACTAGAGAAGTAGGTAGAGGTCAATATATGGAGGCTTGGGGTGCTGTGTGTAGGAGCTGGCACTTGTTCTTGAATGTAAAGGAAGATTGCCTTGGATATTTTTTTTAGCAGAGGAAAAATGATGCCATTTTTAACTTAGGAACATAAGCTTGGTGACAGGGTAGAGAAAAGACATGCTTTGGGGAGAGGAGTGGGAGAGATACTGCAGCCATAGTGGCAAGAGAGTGAACAGCTTCATATTATAGGCACAAAGGTCTGGCTGGAAAAATGGATATGGAGACTATATGGAAATAAGTCAAAGAGAATCATCACATTTCTATTTTTGTTAACTCACTGAATAATGGTGCATTTCAATAAGAAAAAAAATAATAATGTAACAGTGGACACAGTTGAAAAGGAGGTGGAAAGAAAAAGTTCAGCTCTGGCTTTCCTGAATTTGATATTTCAGTCTGACGTTTCTAGTATGTGGCTTTGGAGCCCAGGAGAGCAATCAAGGCCAGAGATATGAATCTGAGAACATCAGCTTAACCATGTTTTATTGATGGAAACAATAGAAATGGAAGAGACTACTCATGAAAACAGTATAAAGAAAGAGGGCTAAGAACAAGACTCTGGCAACTACATTTATGGGAAAAGTGAGAGAACAAGAGAATGTTCTTTTTTTCTTTTTGTTTGTTTTGCAGTTTATTCAGTGTTATGGTAGTTTTTTTGCTACCTTCCTAAATGCAAAGTATGTTTTTTGTTGTTGAAGAATGCCTCATTTTTGTGAGACATTCATCCTTGTCTTTCAAATTTGTTGTGAAATCTAGAGTACAGATCGAACACAAAACTCTAGTTCAAATATTAAAGTAAATATACTATATCTTTAAGCATATCAAAACTATATTTTCATCCAATCACTATAAAACAAAACAAAACATTTATTAAATTCTGTATTTGAGACACTTTTTGGATTATGTACAGTGTGAGAATTATAGGTTCTGGAAGGCTCACCCTGTGTGTGTTGCTTTGGAAATGATAGTTCTTGGATGTCATTTTGGAACAATTTCTGGTGATTCTTTATAGGACTGGGACCTAGAGGGACTGATATTATTGAGTTCAGGAAAGAAGAGTGAGTAGTATCCAGGGAGGAGGTTTGAGAGAAAATAAAACTTAATTGTACTTACTTTCAAGAATTCATGGTCCCAAAGTAATTATAAACCTGAAGACTGAGAGCCAGAGTTGAAAGCTCAACCACTGTACTAAGAGATCCATGCTTGTGGACTTTAGAGTAAGAATGTAGTGCTGTCAAAAGGGATAGGTAATAACTGGAGAATGTGGTGTTCGAAAGACTACCCAGCTCCGGGAGGGCAGCACATTTGTAGGGAGTGAAGAATATAGGAAGTTATCTTGTACTGAATTCACTTTAATGTTTCTAGAGCCTCCTGTGGGGGCTTAGTGCCATTCAGGGGCTCTCACACCTACATCTGAATCCTACTGAATTTTCTATTTGACTGTTACAACACTTATTTGTATGAGACATCCTTCTAACTGATTTGCAATTTAATCTTCATAAAAACTTTGAGGTAGGTAAAACTGTCATCCTTGTTTAACTGATAAGGATACGGGCACAGAAAACAGTCAGGCTGGTGTTCAAGTAGAGCAGTTTGGCTCTAGATTTTGTGCTATTAACCAAATATACTAGATTTTTGCTACTGGCATGTCAATTTAATAATTCATAAAAGTAAATATTTTAATGTACCACTATTTTCA
This sequence comes from Macroglossus sobrinus, assembly GCA_004027375.1. Lineage (NCBI taxonomy): Eukaryota > Metazoa > Chordata > Mammalia > Chiroptera > Pteropodidae > Macroglossus > Macroglossus sobrinus. The sequence goes on from PVKZ01000972.1 coordinate 331,522, forward strand.
CATCTGCCTAATATTTTTGTGTTTCTCCTTTCAAACTTGAAGTAAATTTAGTTTCTATTAAATATTAAATTATGTTTTTTAGAAAGCATTTTGAGTTAGTAAACATGGTTTTAAGATTATACTTCTCAGAGTGAAACACTAATCTTGGCACATTTAAACCTAATTTTCCCAAATTAAATCTTTCTAGCACAGTGCCAATACATGTAAGCAGTCAACAAGTCTTTTTAATGATTCATTAATTGGTTGATTATATCAATGAATATATGCTTATTAATATAAGTGGAATAAAAACTAAATCAACTTTCTCAATATTTATGTCTATCTGCCACTTTAATGTTATGAAGTCAATTTCTTATTTATTCATTTATTCAATATCCAAAAAGTATGTCTGCACTTTAAAAGAAAATCATTATAATAAGGTCATAAAGGGATCTTTACTTTACCTCTACTATGAAAGCAATCTGTCATCCTCCTAGTATTTCCTCTTACTTTATTCACCATTTGACTAGTGACATAACGTAGAAGTGGAATCTTGAGTTTTTTCTCTTCATTCCTTATACCAAGGATGGTCAATTGTTTTCCTACCCTCTGCTTCTATGTCACTTTACTGTGCGACTCAAGCCAGAGGCCCTGGAGCCATGTTAGATTCCTTCCTTTTCTCCATTTTCTATGTCCATTATTATAACTTTTCTAACTAACCATTTGCTTCTATTTCCTGTGCCTCTGCCTTCATTCAGGCCCTCATCAGGTCTTGCCTGAATTATAGCAGCGATTTTCTATTTGGTCTCTAGGCTTACTAAACATCGCAGCCTCCTTCCTCTTCCAATTCTGCCTTTACATATCTAAGAGGAGAATCTCTCTAATCTGAGAATTTATCATTTATTCTGCAGTTAAAACTGTGGTGTCCCCCACTGCAGTCAAGAGAGAGGTCTCATTCCTTAGCAAGTTGCTGTGGCTCTCCAGGTTATTACCTGGGCAAACAGGAAGTGATAAAAAATATGTGTAGAAGGAATGAATAAGAAAAATATATTTGAAACTGTCATTAAGTAATTAACATAAATTGAGAGAAATCAAATATTAACAGTCTCAACTGAGATTTTTTTGGAATAAGCTTATTAGTAGCTAGTGGAAATAAAGAATGATAGATTGTTGAAAGCACAGATTTTGCCATTTGGTGATTTTTAATGATGCACATGTGCTTTATGTCTGGGTTTAGTTTTATTTATGATGAAAACTAAGGAATAAGCTTATCTAATTTTACTTCTACATGGGCGTTCACTGCTAGAATAACTACAATAGAAATAGAATCTTGTACAAAATCCTGTACTGAATCATTCAAATTTTCTAACAATATTTTGATGAGAGCTTAAAGAGATGCAAATAAATTTTCACTTATTCTATTTACTGGCCAAGCATTTTGAGGCTACCACAGGGCTCAGCTGAAAAAAGTTCTCTGATTCATTGGTCATGTGTTCAATAGACATAGGAATGGGAAGTTATAAATAATATGCCATATTTGTTAGCCCCGACTAAAATGTTACTTAAAATTAATATTAAAGATAGTGTTTACTTGGAAGATATTTTTGAGGAGAGCTGCTTAGATACTAAAAGTATCTTTCCCTTTAACATTTTGTGTTGCCTACTTCAGATTTCTACATAAGTAACCTGTTAAATAAAATTATTTATTGTTATGTATCTGAATGATGAATGGTATCTATTGAAATCAATTTTACTTATGACAAGAAGAGATGATATGCTGTATGAAGTATAAAATTATTATTTTAATGTCTTAGAGATATTCACAGATTCACATGGCAATGAGTTAATCCTAAAAAGAATGTTAAAATGTTGCAATTTGTAATCAATTTACAGAAAGAGGATATGGTATAATAGAATAGAGCACAGACTATAGAAAATAAGAGAATGAAGTTCAACTTTTAGTACTGCTGTTTGCAAGCAGTATAACTTGTACAGATGATTTAATGTTTAAATGCTTCAGTTTTTGTTTTTTTTTTTCAGCTAGGAGCAGAGTATCATTTATGCAGGACTGTTATGAGGAATAAATGAGAAAATAAATGTGAACCGTCACTTAATAAGGACACAATAAAGATGTGTCTTTCCATCCCCTCCTTTAGTATACTTCTGATAATTCCATTCTTGAAACATTTTCCCTAGCTTAAATGACGGTGCTATAAGATACTAATATCTTATATTAGTATCCAGTATTAATATCTGATATTAATATCCAGTAAACATCAACAAATCATTTAGTTATTAAACACATACCAACCCCATGAGAGGAACTGAGAATGAAAATAACATGATTTCTGTTCTGGTGAACAATACAATCAATTCAGGAGACAGACATTTACCCTGATAAATTTCCATATTAACCTAATAATTATCGAAGACCTATATACTAGTGGAGGACAAAACTAACTCTGGACTTGAAACATGTTTCAACTTAGATAATGTCTGGTCAAGATTTCGAAGTAGAAGTTAGGTTTAATAATCTTGAGGAAAAAAGGAATAGTGTTTCAGGTGTAGGAAGCCTCATGAGAAAATTCATGGATCCATGGGAGAAGAGGCCACAGGCAAGGGGCCAAGGTTGTGACAGTGGAGTACATGGGTTGGAGGATGTGCAGAGGACATGAAGCTGTAAGAGAAGATGAGGAGACATGCTGAAGTGTTCTATAAGCTAAGTTACAGAGCTTGTATTTTATCCTGCAGACACTTGGGAGTCAACAGCAATTTAAAAAAAGAGATTGACATCTATTTTTTCTTGGGGAAGTTCATTCTCTTGGCTCTGAGAAGAATGATTTGATTTGTCTGGAAATAAAAATGAACTGACAACAAAGATGCTAGTGAGGAGATATTATTAGAGTTTATAAAATAAATGGCAAGGAAGTAAGAAAAAAAGTGGGTAACTATCAAGACAACTCCATGGTGCTCAATGGAGAACATGTTGGTGACATTAAATTTAAATGGCAAAGTCAAACAGAGAGAGAGGATGATGTAAAGGAAGGAAAATGCATTAAGTTTTGAGCATTTGGGGAATGTTTGGGAGAAATGTAGGTGTTATATTCAGGTGGAATATCTAGGAGTTATCAAGCAGATATTTAGAAAAGAGGTTCTGAATTTAGGGTTGAGATTTGAGTGTAAACTATAGATTTGATATAAATGAATGGAGGGATAGATGACTAGGATTATGATTTTGAAAATATTCATGGTCATAGTACAAAATTTAGAGGATGGGGATAGTGAGTAGATTTGTATTTGGGAAGTAGGAGGAGTAGCTGGAGAGATAGCTGCTGCATTAAGAAAGGTAAGTGAGGTGAGGATTACTAGAAGGGAGTCAGCAGTATCTAAAGCAGCAGCAAGACAGAGGATGACATGTGTTGAGATATTTAGATTATGCTGTTTGACTTTGGAAACTACAAAATTTTTTCCTCCAGGTTTGTACATTTGTAGAGCACAGCTCCTTCAGTTGTGTTATGCGTAGGAATCACCTGGGAATTCTGTTAACATGCAGACTCTGATTCAGTAGGGCTAAAATGAGACCTAAGATTTACTATCGCTAACAAGCCCCAGGTGATGCCTATTTATTGGTCTATGGACAACAATGAGTAGCGAGGCTCTGCTAGTTAGTAAAAATGGGCAATCGCAATTCAGGATGTTTACTTTGAGAAACTTTCTTTCCTTACAATAAATGGATATTATTGTTCCACGTGAGAGAAAGTGCACTGAAGCTGGATAGAAAGTTCTGGCAGTTTGGATCCTGTGTATAGAACTCCAGATGAATTGCATTTTTTTTTTTAATTGCTTGTCTTTAGTCTCATCTTCCTTCCATGTTAGGGGAAATAAAAAGCAATCTCTTGATATTTCACTTTATCAGACAGATGAGCTGATACTTCCTTTAGTAGAACCCATAGTAAGCCTCAAAATATTTATTTATTTTGTGCTTTTGTTTCTGATATTTTTTGTCCCTAGCTGGAGTGAGTCTCATTTGACAACATTCCAGGAAAAAAAAATGCAATCTTCAATTCAGATATCTGAAAAGCCTTCATTGACTGGTGTTCTGACTCTCTTTTTTTTACCTACCCCACTTGTCTCAGAGCTGTGTCTACATGTTCCTTGTGTCTGTTTTGTTAATAAATTACGTTAGCTGTACCTACTCACCTGCTTTGTTACTAGTCTGTAAATCTGAAACTTGGAAAATGGTATGACAAGCACTGTGGGGAAAATATGCCTTTCTGCTATAAAGGAAGGCAGAGCCAGATAAAATATTAAGAAAAATAAAGGGAGCTAGAGGTGCTATGGGAAGTATTGAGAACTTGAGTTAGAGTGATAAAGATGGAAATTGAACGAGAACATAGAAGCGAATGGATTTGTAGAGGCTGAATCAACATGACAGGGTATGATTGAACATCTTCAATAATTAAAAGGAAAAGAGAGGAATCAACTATTGAGGTTTGAGATCCATAGGACTAAAGAAAATTGTGATGCTATGAAGAAAAATCAAGAAATTAAAGTATCTGACTAGGACTCGGGGGATAAAAGAAGGAAAATGATGAGTTTAATTTGATGATTTTGAGGATTCTGGAAGCAGACATCTTTTACTCAGGTGGTATTGATAGCTGGGAGTATGATGCAGACATTAATTCTAGCTTCTAGTCAATTTTTGAATCTTAGGTAAGAAACGAATTGCTAAGTGAAACAAATTTCTAAGTGAAATAATTTTAGGAAATGCATTTTAGGAAAAGTATTTTAGAAAAATACATTTTTTTCCCTTAAATACTTAAATACTTTTCTTAAAAGTATTTTTAAAAAGAAGATAGAAAAATCATGTCTTCAAGAGAAGGATTAAGAACAAAGGCTGTTGAAGGAAAGAGAAAATGGACAAGAATGATGGTGGGCAAATCAAGTGAGCTTATCTGGCATGACAGTCTGTGAAGGAAAGAGACTGACTGGCAGAGGGAACAATATGATCAAATACAAAGATGTTAGAGTAGGGTGAAAAATTGAATCTAACTCTTGTGTTCAAGCAAGAGTTTCACAAGTGCAAGGAAAGCAGGGCAGAAGCCAACTTTTAAAAGATTAAAAAATATTAGGGCTCGGTACAAAATACAGGCAACAAATAGAATATTCTCTTATAATAAATTAGAAAACAGACATCAGCCATAAAACCAAATTGATTTGGGCCAAGTTGTTAACCTCTCTAAAGTAGGTTTTTGTTTTTCCATGGTGACACCATTTCTATACTAGAAATTTTGATTCTTATTAAAATCATGGAGGAAAACCAATTAGGCTTTAATTCCATGAAGGAATTTTATTAGCATCTCTCCTGATAATATTTGTGTTTAATTTGGACAGTTACAGGATAAGACAAAGTGGTGAACCTTTAGGTAAATACTCTTATTCTTGAATTGACAAAGTAAACAGAGAAGTTCATAAAAGATTTTTCTTCATTTTAGGTGTCTTTATTTTGATTTAAATTTTAATATTATTCATTGAGATACTTTGGGTTTTATATTAAAATTATTCTTTTATTATTGCTACTGAGGTAGTTTCATAAGTTGTGGCCAGTTGATTCAATGCCTGGTGTAGTTAGAATATAGAATGGAATAATATATGCAAATAATAACATATTTCATATCAAATGTGGAAAACAAATGCTCTGTGAACCTGAAGCACTCCCTAGATATGAAGATTTATTCCTATCTAACCAGGCAGTTTTAGAGACCTGCATGCTTCCACCATAGACTGGCTCAGTAGAGTAAGAGTTAACTTAGGAAGCATGTTGTCACCTTAAGAAACCCCTCCCTTGGCATCAGTACCCTCTGCTTGGCATCAAAGCAACTGGAAAAACTTAAGCAGACCTCCAAGTGACCCTTCCAACCCTGATTTCAGTACCCCCATTTTGTTTCTGTTTCCTTGGAGGCCTTGGAAATTGTGCATGCACAACAGCTGGGTTCATGTACAGTCGTCACAATTCACCTGAGAAGTGATTCTCCCCTCAGGCATCAATCAACCAAGACCATCACAGGGTGTGCGAACATGTTTCAGCTCTATTGGGTCTTATTCTATACTTCAGAACACCAATTTCAAAACCCTTGGATAATTCAGAAATCAGTTTAACTTAAAGTCCAAATTCTCATTTTGTTCATAAAATATCCACTGCTTTTCAGAACTTGGTTTAAATGATGATTTATTGTGTGTTTTTGATCAAAGATTTTGACTTTAAAATCAGTAATAATTATAATTTAAGAATGCCAAGAAATTGTCATCAGCAGTTTTATATCTGTTTTTGAAGAACTTTAACTCCACTTTAATCTCAATTTTCGCATTGATCTTTCTTCAGAAAAATATATTATTCACTTTCTTAAAACATTCTCTCTAAGAAATCAATAATAAATTATTAGACAGAAACCAGATATTTTAATCACTTAGTTTTCAAAATAATATTTAGGTGAAAGCAGCAAATTAGAAGAGTTTATTAAAAATAAGGACCCTCATTTCATGATTTTTTATTTTAATTTTTTAAGAAAGATATCTTTCTCTTAAGTCAAATTTTAGCTTTCATAAATTTTCCATAGTCATTTACAAAGGTTGACTATTTTATGAGATGAAATATTACTAAAAATAATATGAATACTGTCACACTGGATTAATTTTAAAGTTAGTGATGACACATTTTATATAGGGGGTGCACTGCATTATTTCATAGTGTGTTCACAATCAAATGTCACGGTGTATGCATTGCATTATCATAATTTTCTAATTAATTTATTCTTTATGCGTGTTTATACATGTTCCAATTGCATTTCATTAACTCATAGTTTTCTTGTAAGTTTGTGCTTTCTTTCCATGTTCAAAGAATCTCTTTAATTCAATTTCTCTGTTTCTCCTCATACAGTCTGGCAGCCAGATATGCAGCTCAGTCTAATCACAGTGGAATTGCAACCAGTCAAAAAAAGCCTACTAGGTCAGTTAATACCTCTAATATATTGCTTGTTAGTGATAATAAAGTAAATGCCCAGTGATATTTTGTCCTATCTTTCTAAATTTTTCAAAAATAACATAATTCTGGATGAAAAGTTTAGAGGAATGAATTTTTTTAAGAGGATATTCTTATGCAGTCTCAGGGATGGGAGTATTTGCATTAGATCATTAAAATGGGGTTTGGCATCTTTTTTAGTTTTGTCATACACATACATAGTGATAGAACTGGGCTGAAGTCTAGGTTCTGGGCTGAGAGACAGTCAAGGAAAAAATATTGCTTTGAGGCCCCATTCTTTCTAGGTCAAGGAATCTGGAAGTTATGCACCAAGATTCTCATTGCTTTTTGAGACAGGCACGCATTAATTATTGTACATTTTGAAGCAGAATTAAGAAACATTGGCAGATTTTTAGGGAATGTTAGCACCATCTCAGCCTGGACTGTTCTTTTATCTATAATAGTTTAAATTTTGAGTCTTCGTGACATGTGTTTCAAAGACAGTCTTTTATAATAAACAATGGTGCATTATGTACTGTTTGGAAAATATTGGTATGTAAAAACGTGTTAAAAGTGTTTGGTTTTCTTTGAAATGTTAAGTTGCTGAAGGCATAATGATAGCATGGAACCAGCTGAGTGAAGCCTCAGCAAATGTGTTTTGTACCCCTGATTATTATGTGATTATTATATATGCCTTCTCATTTGATGAGGATTTATCTCAGTGGTCGTTTACTAGTCACGGCCGTAGTAATGAATCCATGTTATACAAAGTTTGACCACAAGGAGTGCTTATGATGTCTTGACTTGAGGTATGTGCTTTTCCCTTTGCTTGGTTTTCTAAGATATATTCATTTTCATAGTAATTAAAATGATTCTGGAGAGATAAATTAAAATGATATTTAATTAAAAATTGAAGATATATTATAAATTAGGATGTGCAAAAACAGTGACCTGCCATGTACAGTAAGCATTTTTTTTTTACCACTTCTAAGACTTATGCATATAAAAGGTTTTTTAAGTACTTTGATTTAATAGAACATCTCTCTCTCTCTCTTTTTTTTTTTTTTTTGGCTGTATTCTCATTTCTCTTTTTATTACTTTGATGAATGATCTGGAGTTCTGGCTGCCTGTCAAATTAGGGTAATGAGAAGAGCAAATGGATTTTTAAATTTGTTTTAATTTGTTCTTCTGAGAACTAAAGATCACTTGGCTTCATGGGTCATAGTAAAGATTAAAATGCATTTTAATTGCTTTCTAGAAACAGGTCAAACTTTTACTATAAGCAGGGCAAGTTTTATTGCAAGTTTTGTGACAAAATTTGTTTAGACATGTGAATTTGGAACGAACTTTCTAAGTCTATGACTGTGTCTACAGAAATAGTTCTCAGATTTATTATGATTGGGACATTTGGCCAAATAAATTAGTCGAGTTCTTTCTGCAAAATGAAATCACTGATCTTCAAAATTCCTAATGTCTGTGCTTATTCTGCTTTACTTGCAACACCTGCAGATCCATTCGAACAAAAGCTAAGTGCTGGAATCCTTTGGAAAAGATTCTAATCTTGTATATGACACAATCTCTAATTAGCAAAATAGCTGACGGGATTCCTTATTAGCCATATATAAACTCCAAGATACAGTCAACATCTTGAAACTATGAACTGTTCCAGGAAATCAGCACTTCAGTTTTTAAGCTGGTATTTGTGTTTTCCTGATATTCATTCCATTTTGCAATACCTGTTACCATTTAAAAAGTATTTAGTTAGTTAAGCATTGGATTTCCCAGTAATTTCTGGAAGTGATACATCAAGTAATATTATGAATTGAGTTCAAATGTGAATATTGTGACAACTGATTGTGAAATTGTGATATATTAGGCACCAGTATAACAGATATGAACATTCTTTTATTTTAGAAATTTTGTAAAGCAGAATAGTAAATTATTCAGTAATGTTTTATAAGTTTTGGATTATTTTTGTTTGTTTTTCTTTTAAAATAGCAATTATCAGAGCAGTACACAGTGTCATTCACATGGTGGCAGCAAATGCTTGCAAAGTGGCTGGCCAGCTTTAATATTATGTTTTTAAATATGTCCTGGAAAGCCAATATTAGTTCTCAATTTCTAGTTTTTAATTTATGTGCATTATGAGTTTATTATACATATGCAACATGTACAATATATGTTAGTAGTATAAAATAAATACAGTAATTGTACATTTTAGGTATAATTCATGAAATAATTGATGCTTGAAATTTTAATATGGAAACTATTTTAACAGTGAAATAATTGACCCAAACTGGATTTCTAATTATAGTCCAACTAAAATAACTGCTGATTATAACTTTCTGTCAAACTTACCTTAATTTTAAGGTAGTCTGCCTATATTTTCTTATGTCTTGTTCTTTATACTCAAAGAATAGCTGAAGCTACTGTCATTTTAGGTTTATTTTAAATTGCCATTCTGCTGACAGATTTTTTTTCTTCTAAGACCTGCATCCTTTCTTGTTATATCATTTCTGTGATGAGTTGGCCACACTTATAAGATAACCAGCTAAAGCCTAGGTGCTTAATTTTGCCAAGAGAATGAAAGTTTTTATGTGAGGCAGGTCACTCAGACATGAATTAACTCATGACCTTGGTCTCTATTTCATATTTTAGAGTAGCTATCTAGTTTATATATTCAATAAGTACTTACTATTTGTAATTTGTTCAGTAATTTTATTTGTCATGTTATTAATGTACACGCTGATTTAGGATACAGCTACCTAAGATTAAAAAAAAAAAAAAGATGTCCTGTACATTGAAAAAAGCAACTTAACATCAACTAATAGGTAGCTGATTAATGCCCTGAGAACAAAGTAAAGTAAAGTGTTATTATTTCCCTTATCTCTCATGTAATTGTTATGGTACTTTTAAATCAAAGTTTTATTCATCAGCAGTGTGGTAAGTATAATTTTTTTTCAGTTCAAGGTGACTCTATTTCTAATTGCTCTATATTATTAATATACTTTGGAGCCATATTTATTGAAAGATGAAACAAGATTTTTCTGAAAATTCTTGAAACTTGTGTTTAGCTATTTGTCACTTAAAGCCACACTTTCTGCTAAGTAGGTTTTAGAACATCATATATTGTTATTTTACCATTAAATCTTCCCTGTTCAGAACTTTCTGCTCCCCATCTTTTCATAATGTACAATAATGATGTAATTTTTTTTTATACTATTTCAGGCTTCCAGGTCCCTCTAGGGTACCAGCCGCAGGCAGCAGCAGCAAGATCCAGGGAGCCTCTAATTTAAATAGGAGAAGTCAGAGCTTTAACAGCATTGACAAAAACAAGCCTCCAACTTATGCAAATGGCAATGAAAAAGGTATGTATTAGCATGTTACATCATTATGGTATAAGCCTGACATATGTGTATCGTAAATTACATGCTAAGTCTAATATTTGAGCAGCATTACAGCTTTTGGAATGGAAATGTTATCACTGGAGTTTACTGTTTTCTAACTGCTTCCTCCTGAATTCCAGCTTTTTTTTAGGGCTTTTCTTATCTGAAGAACATTTTAAGGAAACAAACTTATTTTAAAGTAGTTTATTATCTACAGTATAAAATATGTTTCTCAAAATAGTTTCTCTCAGATGCATATAAATAGCATTTTCTTTTTTCTTCTCGTGTTTTATGAACATTTATCCCGAAATTATAAATCTATATTAAATTTATATGAATCTTTAGTTTTAGTTAATTTCAGTATAATAGTGTTTTAGGCAGTTATATTGGAGTATCATAATTTGAGACATAATTAATTATGATGGGTATTTAATCTTTGAAAGCATCGTTAAGTATTATAACCTTAGTTTTTTCTAAAGAGACAAATTATTCATGTTTGTTTTATTTTCTTAAAATAATGCATAGTAGAAATGTTAAAACTCAAAAATGTTATCAGGAAGAAAGAATATACAGTGGAAATGTGTGTGTTAAAGTCAGATTATATATGAACTATACAGTACACAGTTTTCTGTAATGTGCAAAGTGTGCATTTAAGGATGGGCCAGCTTGATGCATATCACTGTGCATCATGGGTACTAGGGACTAGGGCATACTGCTGGATTTTGAGGTAAGTGTTGTATACATGCAACAAAACATGAAATTCAAAAGTGACAAATATACTTAGTAGAACAGCTGGCAAAATGGGTTTGGCTAATTAACCAGGTAGAAACTTTTTTGCTCAGATTAGATAATTTCAAGTTGTTTCCTATAGACAATCTGATTAGACAACTTTTTCTTACTCAGACATCAATTGACAGGGGAAATCTATGAATTAGACACTTTTGTGAAAATTTCTCACCCATTAAACAAAATTAGACAGACCATAAATCCCTGAAGGCAAAGCAGTGTGTCTTGATCCCTGGAATATCTCCAGTTCTTGAGTTCAATGAAAAAAAGAAGAAAATAATGCATGTTTGGAAGTTAGGAGTATTTCATTAAAATATAGAATAAAACCTTTGATTTAAGAACCTAAGAAGTATTGCTAAAGATTTATACTTTTTCTGGGGAGAATGGAGACAACAATTTCTGATCAGAAAAGCATTCTCCTTCATTTTCTGACTTTCCAAGAAAGTGTGTGCTATGAAATTCTAAGGGAAACTAAAGATGTTTAGACATAGAGATATGCAGAAAGGACTGCTCAAGTATCAAGTAGCTGCGTGATACTACGGTTATAGAATGTTTTTGCAAGAAATTACTACTAATGTTGACAGAGAGCTAGAAATGCTTTAGACGACCTAATACTTTGATATCATAATATATCTAAATTTTTCTGTTAATTTCTAGTGTTTAAAAGTAAAAACCCAAAGATAGGCAAGCATTCATATTTTTTCACAACCATCCAGACTCAGGTATGTTTAGGAAATAGTGCAAAATTAGAAAGTAGCAATACTTACAATAACCACAAGGTGGAGACAGATAACATACATTATGAGATTCTTGACCATGAGAAGCAGATTTCCTTCAGTGCATGTCTGCGGTAGCAAAAAGACAAGAATTTCCATGGTGAGTTAGCCATTACTTTTAATCCCAACTAACTCAAAATTCTAAAACATTTACTGTGTGTGATATCACATTCACAAATACTTATAATACTCAAATGTAGACACTAAATGTTTGAAAAGTGCAATAATAACAGGCATAAATTGTATCATAAGATATAATACAGCCATCTGGAATTTGTGTGACACGCTACATGGCATTTTTTATTAACATGGAGTTATAATTTTATGTCAATTCATCTAATATAATTTTTTTAAATTAATCATTGTGTCATGGTATTTTATAATTCCAAAATATTATTTTAAATTATGAGAGCAAATAAAATAATAATAAACATGACATATGAAACAATCTATAATTTATTCTTTAGACTATTCCAATGGTATATCTTTTTTGGTGTAACAGTTTTATTTAACCTTTTTGACAAGGAGGTTTGTAGTGATAGTATAACTTATATAAAACATAAGATTCCATCTGCTGACAAGCTGATCTCTGTAAAAGCTAATTTGCATACATATCTTGTCATGGTTAAGTAAGGTGAAAATTAAATAAGAATTTTCAACTGTTACAGTATTATAATGATATGATTCAGAAAGTACTAACTTGAATATATTAATTCTAATTGCTCTTCTTTTTGGTTGTTAAAAATTACAACATTTAAAATGAATAAATTAAGATATTTTTCTTGAAGGGTTAACCAAATTATCTGTAATGTATTCCCTGAATGCTTGTAAGTAAAAATATGCTTTCTTTCTTTAACAAGTCTTAGTTGATGAGTTATACAATTCAATTGAAAAATCTCTAGAATTTGTAATAGATAGTAAATATTTATTAACAATTAAAGCAGTTTCATTTCCCGATTAAAAAACATGCTGTGGAAAGCACAGTAGCTTTTCACATGTATGGAATTGTAAAATAGCGTATTTGCAAATTTTTAACATCTAATGAAAGGAAATCATAGAGAATCACAAACTGTACTTCAAAAGGTACATCTAAATATTATCTTAATAATAATGCAATTCAAAAATAGTATGCTCATTTTACTATTTTATCAAATGCATTAAAATATCAGTGAATATGGATATAGATATCACTTGCAGAGGAGGCTAAAATAGAAATGTAATAATAGAAAGCAACACCATTCTGCCATTCTGTTGAATTAAATGTGGAAACAAATTTCTCAGAACACATGGTGAAATGAAGACAGTATTGTTTGTAGATAAGCATTGTTTTGAGAGTCCAAGAGTCTTCTCTTGGTGATCTGCCATTCAGAAACTGACAATGAATAACATGTTCTGACACCACCATTTATCAATTTGCCCATGCATCCGACAAGAGTACTCTAGAAAAATAAAATACTTGCTCATTGGAAATCAGGAATCTTGTCAAATGATGCCTTGATTTATGTGGACAAACACTTTATCTGCTTGAAGCAAATCATCGTATGAAATCATTCTTGTTTTATAAAATCTGGGTAATAAGAATGAAAAAGGCTAAATGGTAGAATTATTAGAATGAAAAAATCCCTAGCGTTATTTGGAATTTCGTTTCTAAATTATGATCTGTAAACACTTATTACTTGACAGAGTTTGTTAGCATAGAGTTGGTTTTCCATGTTGCTAAGAGACATGGCACAGTACCAGAGGGCCTGCTAGCATCTTTCTTTTTCTTTTTTTTTTCTCCCAAGTGATTCATACATTATACTTGTACATCTCCTAAAGAGGAGATAACTTTTCTGTTCTCCTGGATCCTAATGGCATACTTTCTGGTGCAGAAGTGTTTACTTTCATTGACAGTCAACATAGATCAAGTAGGATTGATACTGAGAATTTAGCAACATTGAACAATTGAACTTTTTAAAACTATAAGGTTTAATGTGAGTGTTGCATTAGTCATGAAATTTTGACTGCTAAAACATAGATATCTAGTTTGTATGCATATTCTCTGTTTTTTTTTAATTACTGTGAGCGTAATGATCTGAATTATTTTGTTTTCAAGGCAATGCAAATGTTTTAATTATTATATTCTTTTACTGGTGATTTAATTATATATTTCACCATGACTTTTTGCTTTATTTCCTTAATACTTATATAAACCTGAGATATAATATTAACATGATAAATTCAAGTTAATCTTGGGAATTTTCATGAGGTAATATAATTAGGTATATATATTAGGTAATAACGATTAAACAGACTTGGGAGTATATGTTGTTTGCTTATGTATAAATGCTCACCTATTATAGATGCCTATAAAGAAATTACATACTTTTCCCCAAACTGGCTGGTGAAAAGCTTCCTTAGGTTTCCAATACTCCACAAAATGGCACTCTGACCTTGCAGATGGTTCAAAGTAAGCATGTGCGGAATAAACAGGGCCTCAAGGATCCCTGTAACCCCATTCCGTGTTTCTGTTGAGTCATGTAGTATTGATGATTGAGGCATTGCACAAGCAATCATTTGAATGCTACTTTAAAAAAAAAACTTTTAAAAGTGTTCAAAGGTATTTTGGTGTGTTGTGAAATGGGAGTCTAAATTAATTATTTACCAAACTAATTGCCATGGGCACATTGATTAACCATTTTTCCTTTTCAACAATATTCTGTGATTGCTGAAGTCCTCCTCCATTTACATAAGTGAATATTTACATAAGTGAATATTAGTAGCACCCATTCCATAGAATTTTAGCGGCACCCACTTAGAAATGACTGCATTTCACTACAGATGCTGTCTGTATAAGGAGTCTTTTTTCCCCAATGTCCTTCTGATGCACAGCAACCTGTGATTTACCCTGTTAATGAAACCTGCAGCACTTCACTGCTGCTATATCAAGATGGGCTGGGGACAGATTTAGAGCTGAGCTTAGAAGAATGTCTTATATGTGTACTCATCTGAGGACAATTTTACAGCTGTTGCTGTGACTGTACTGGTGGGATGGATGTGGATGCTATACTTTATAGTCCCTCCTGTCTCATTGCTCTTGTAGTGATCTTGAAATTTCTCTTCTGCACTTGAGCTCCTACAGCAGGCTATCTAGCGAATGTCAGCACATTAAAAAGCACTTTGAGTGGCTCTTTGCCACCCTCTCCTCTCATCCCACCAAAGTTCCCAGGCACAAAGGAGTAGGAGTCCCCTGACTTCTTAATCTAGCTTCATATACATGGAAGATATATGCGCAATATGTGGCTAAGATGATGAAGTAAAAGACATTAAGAAACCCCAGTGGGCTTGTTTTGTTTTCCATGATCCCTCACCACAAATTGCCAGGGATCCAGGAGAACCTGGAACTGGCCAAGGTTACAAACACTCAAAGAGCGAAAAACATTAATGCTGCACAGCTATGGAACATTTAACAAATGTAGCCAACTTGGCTACTGTCATAAGAAACAACTCTTTAAAACTGATAATGTCAGCAATTGCCATAATTTCTGAGTCTGTTAAAACTTTGCTACTCAAAACGTGGTCTGTGATCAGCAGCTTCCACATCACCTGGGAGACTGTTAGCAATGCAGAATCTCAGGGCCAACTGCAGATCTACTGAATCCCGTGCGATGGGCGTTCAGTAGGATGCCAGGTGACTTGAGTGCACAGTGAGCTTTAAGAACCACTATGTTAAACACTTAGAATATAAGTTTCCACAAATATGAGTTATCAATTCCCACCTCATCGAGTTATTGTGAACACTAATGTGAGATAATGCAGTTAAAGATCCTTCAGTAATGTGCCAGTTAGCATTATATTTGTTGTAATTATTAATATTATTTTAATTATAGAGTAGAATTTTCACAAATAACTTTTGAGAGCAATGTAAAATAAAAGTGAAAATGAGTTTAATATGATGCCATCATATTCCCCTTAACAATATCCAGGGCAGATTATCCTTTGACTTTGGGGGAGGGAGGTTCTGTGTTTCTCTCCAACTCTGTGTCCCAATGTCTGTATGTACTTATTTTTAATTTTTGTTTATTTATTTTTTAAGTTTTTTAATGTCACCACATTTTTGACCCCTTTTACCCCATCTGCTTCCCTCTCTTCCACCATTTTCTTTCCCACTTTCTATTCATTTAATATTTAATATATGCTATTCATCATTTATGAGTCTATTTTCTTTCCCCTGACTAGATTATATGGTATCTTGGAATTTCTTTAATAGATTAGCTACTCAGTAAATATTAACAGATGGTGTACATAGATTCAAATCCTAAAGATTGTAGAAACTGCATAGCATTAACATTGCTGAAAATAGTAAAAAATAGAACCGCATAAGTTGGACAAAAATCAACAAAACAGTGAGGTCACCATACGAAATCCATGGAAATATACACAGTTCATTGAACTTGGGAAAATTCATTTAGTTTGGTGGTGTTCTTAGTTTCCAATTGAATCTAGGCAATTGAGAAATAAAGTTCACTTGATATAATTCTATTAAGGGCATTAATTTGATGATCACTATTTTCTATGTTTCTTAATTTGAGGAATAATATAATTAATTAGCCATTGAACCTATCCTTATACATTTGAGAAATAATATAATATAGTGATTGATAGAATTAAAATTCAAGCTAAGTTCAGTTCTCAGCTTTATTTCTTACAAATTGTATAACTTTCATCAAATTGCTTAACTTCTCTCTTTGTGTCTCATTTTCCTTGAGTGTCAAATGAGGGTAGTAATGAAAACCTTGTGCATTTGTTGGGAGGATTAAGTTAATACATGTCAAATACATAGTTTGGTGCCTGTCTCATAGGAGGTGCTATGTGCATAGTACAAATCTATGATTAATTCAGGCGTGATCTTTACTCTCCTAGAATGTATGGTGTAGAGGAAGAAACAGGCAATTACAGCAGAGTTGTAATGGTTATAATAAAGGTTATAATAAGTTAAGGAAGAATGCAGAGAAGTAACCTGATCTAGACTTGATACTAGGATAGTCAGAGGTGGCAGTGGGGATAAAATGTTTTTGCATTTTGTTTTTTATTTTTTTTCTTCAGAGGAAGTGAGATGAAACTCAAGACTTGACCAATCAGTAGGAATCATTCTGAGGAAATGTTTGGTAGGCATTTCTACCTGTACGTAGTTGATGTGCATTATTTTCAATTGAGAATGATTCAAATTATGATGAAATGTTATCAGTCTCTGAAAGGGATCTGCTAGTGAAATAAATTTAGAATTACCTATACTGAAACAGATAAAGTAAAGATTGACATCTATTCACAGAGAGTGAGCATATTTGAAGCTTATTGGATTTATTCATCTTAAATTAGTCAATATCGCCACTGTTTTTCAGAGCACCTTAGTGTTTGAATATAAACCTAATAGATTTCTACAAATATTCTAGGAATGGACACAATTGCAAAATTTACATATATTAAAATAATTTATAATCATAGTATTTATACTTTAAATATACCATGCAAGGATTTTTGACATTTTAGTGATCACTACATTTTAATCTACAGTATCTACATGCAGTCTTATATTAATTTTTGCCAGTTGAAATGTGGAATTGTCGAAAAGTAATGAGAATTAGAAGTCAATATACCAATATAACAATAAACAAATTGATATGCCAATTTGTTTAAGAAAATTTAATATAAAATGCATTTGTCCATACTATTATTATTGTTAATGTATGTTTCACAATTATATATTTTAGGCAAACTTATTTAAAATGAGTAAGACTAGTATATTTTATTAATTGGCTTAATTACATATTGTTTATCATGCATTTTCATGTCTTTGAAGAAAACATTTTAAAGTGAAAGCATTATACTTTTATATTTATGAACTTAATGAAATGTAAGGGGCTGTAATTCCTGAATATTATAGAAAGGATATTCTATAAAATATTTCCTTTGGACATTTCATCAAAAACAGCTTTGCGTCTATTTGTCAATATCTAATATGTTAATAGTACCAAATGATGCCTCTTTTACATGAATATCAAATTTAATAATTTATTATTCCACCTTTTAAAAAAAAGACTATGATAGAAGACATTTATGGTAAAAGAAACTTAAAGTAAATGACTTGACCAGATTTATACAGCTCCCATATGTTAACATTTATACTGAAGTATTTTACTCTAGACTCAGTTCCTTTTTTATTTTATACCGTGTTATAAAATCTTTTTTCAATTTAGTTTTTCATGCTTTAAAATAAGGCTTGTAATCAGACATTAATCAGTGCTAGAACAATCATATAAAAATCATATCATAATGAGATTTCTGAGTAGAAATTAGTGTCTTGTAAAGTACCTATATGGCAAAGGCCATATTTTCTTATGTCCCCCAAAAAGTAGCTTAATTTTTAATTAGAATTTAAAGTTTGTTCAGATCACTACTGGAGGCTGTAAGGTATGCTAATTAAGAACACAGGATCTGAATTCAGTTCAAATTCAGGCTAGGTGACCTTGAACAAGTTATGTGGGGCTTTTTAATTTTTTGCCTCATTTTTCTTAATTTGTAAAATGGGGATGATTATATTAATATACATATTTTGCAGGGTTGTTATAAGAATTATATATTATACATAATATATATGTGTATATTATGTATTTATATTTTTAGTAGATTATCTGACCCATATAAGCATAAATTTCAATGCTTCTTTTATACAAATGAAAATAAACAATATTAACAAAAGCTAAGTCATGATTTATAAGCATATTTAATCAGATAACAATAAGCTAGGCTCCCTATAAGTTAAAGCAATTTCTTAATATTCATTATACAACATATATTTATAAGGCTATGTGGAATATCAATTTGCTGCTATGAGCTTCAGCAGTAATCAGAAAAAATACAAAGAATTGCTTAGGGGAGGAATAGTGTTTTTTATTCAGCTTCAGATATTTGTGACTAGCGAAGTTTATTTGGGTAAGTTTAATTTTAGAAGGGAAAATAAAGCAAGTCTTTTTCCAAAAATCAATGCCTCTCACACGTTTTGATATACAGTACAGAAACAACCACACCACATAAATGGCTGATGCCACACAGCATGTCTGTTTGAAGTTCACAGGAAAAATACTTCTATCTGTAGTTAGAAGTACTCAGTGGTGTGATGTAAGTGATCGAAAGTAATCAGCCTTTTCTTTATTTCTTTTCTTGATGTCCAGATTCCTCCAGAGGACCTCAACCATCCTCAGGTGTAAATGGTAACATGCAGCCCCCCGGCACTGCTGGGCAGCCCCCTGCCTCTGCCATCCCTTCTCCAAGTGCCAGCAAACCCTGGCGCAGCAAGTCCATGAATGTCAAGCACAGTGCCACCTCTACCATGCTGGCCGTAAAGCAGTCGAGCCCAGCCACCTCTCCCACACCACCTGCAGACAGACTGAAGCCCCCTGTCGCAGAAGTGGTCAAAACCGCTCCCTCGGGACAGAAATCCATGCTTGAAAAATTCAAGCTGGTCAATGCCCGGACTACTTTACGACCCCCGCAGTCTCTCAGTTCAGGACCCAGTGACGGGGGAAAGGATGACGATGCCTTTTCTGAATCTGGGGAAATGGAAGGTTTTAACAGTGGAGTGAATAGTGGTGGCTCAACAAATAGCAGCCCCAAAGTGTCACCTAAATTAGCTCCTCCAAAAGCTGGAAGTAAAAATCTCAGCAATAAAAAGTCTTTACTACAGCCAAAGGAAAAAGAGGAAAAGAACAGGGACAAAAATAAAGTTTGCACTGAAAAACCAGTCAAGGATGAAAAAGACCAGGGGACAGAGACGGCTCCAAAAAAGACTTCTAAAATTGCAAGCTTAATCCCAAAGGGCAGCAAGATGACAGCAGCCAAGAAGGAAAGCTTAATTCCATCTTCCAGTGGGATTCCAAAACCAGGCTCAAAGGTGCCAACAGCAAAACAAACCATCTCACCAGGCAGCACAGCGAGCAAAGAGTCTGAAAAATTCAGGACTACCAAGGGAAGCCCTTCCCAGTCCTTATCCAAGCCCATAACCACTGAGAAAGCAAGCACATCCAATTGCCCTGCTCCTTCGGAAGGAAGGGAAGCCAACCAAGCTTCCTCTGCTGGTTCCTGTGCTGGGCTGGTGGCACAGGGCAGTGGGCAGGCCGTGGGCAATGGTGCTGTCCAACTCCCTCAACAGCAGCAGCACAGCCACCCGAATACTGCCACGGTGGCTCCATTCATTTATAGGTAAGGTGGCCTCCATCCATCCAAGCACAGTTGTAAACATTTACAGGTCTGCACAATCAGCGGTTTAAGAACTGAGGTTACCAAAACCATGTTTACAAAGTCATTTTGGAACAATGTTTCATTCTGAAGATAGAGAACTAGAATTTAATGTTTCAAGAAAAAACTTCCAATATATTCTAGGCCTACCTTTCTCTCCCCTCAACTTGAGGCCTTCAAAAGTACCTTAGTTGTCAAAAGCAAAATAGGGTCTAGATGCCGTGATTTTCTCCTGTGTTTATTACTGCTACTACTACCACTGTTAGTTTCATTATTAATCTTTTAAGATAGTTCTCAGTATTATAGAGTTTACAGATATTTTTGTTCTCATTCATAAGAGAGAATCAGACAAATATGGATTTAATGCCCAGCTCTGCCACTTGCCAGTTGTATGACGTTGGACAGTTATTTAAATCTCTGCCTCATTTTCTTCAGCTGTCAAATAGGAAAATAACCAAGTAATGTGTATAAAATATCTACTATATATCCTGGCACATTGTAAATATTCAGTAAGTGTTCTTTGTAAGGCATTATTTTCCCAACATAGAATTTATATTAATTTCCCACAGTGAGACCTAAGTTTCTAAGCAAAAATAACCTATGCAATTATTATATTTGTACTTTATTTTTAATTCATTTTGCATCCTATTTGTTTTATTTTATGTATATTAAATATATATTTTTAAAAATATATACTATACAGGTATAAAAATAGCACATTTTACCTGTTATTCTGAGGTTTGTTTTAATCAGTTAGAAATATGTCAGTCACTGCTGCATCTCCATTTTTATTTACTGTTTGAAGAGGTAGCCTAAAGGGGAATTCTGTCTGTCCTTTAGCGGGCTGGCAATTCAGCAACTGGAAAAAATTTTCTGAACAGGAAGTAAGATATGCTACAATTAAGAAAGTGTCAAGATTATATAGTTTAAAAATGTATTAAATTTATTAAATACATGCTTTTTAAAGTAAAGAAAGTAAAGTGCTTTTTTTCTTAGGTGTTATAGACTCAACAGAACAATTTTACTGTATAGTGTAAGAACAGAGGTTACCAAAACCATATTTACCTATTCAAGGTAGAAAAGTCAACATTCAAGTTTTTTTAACTGTTAGTAAAAGATATTTATATCATAGAGTCATGTCATTTGGATTATGTGACCCCTGATGTCCTTTTGACTCTGTTTCAGCCTTTTTTTGAGAATCTTTCTTGCAAAATTTTTGACAGACTTTTTAGAGTTACTAATTCTTTGATAATATAATAGTAATAATTTATAATTTTATAACAGTATTATCATTGTTGAGTGCTTACTTTTTATAAGTCTCTGTGCTACAAGATTTACAAATTATAAATTTAGAGTAATTTTATAAATTATAATGTAGGTCTCAACACAGAGTGATCAGTATTCATGTTTCAATATTCTATATTAAAGAGCTGAAGAAGCAGAGATTTCAAGTCAGATTAGCAATAATCTTTTGTAGTCACAGAACTAGTAGTTTACCTTTGAACCCAAATCTGCCTGTCTACAGCATACCCTCCTTTGCATATCAGTTCTTTCTGCTTGTATAAAAATAAGAGGTACTATTACTAGGAAGATTATAGATGGGAAAATGTCAGTGGTAGATTTGTAAAATTCTTAGTTGGAACTCATTTGCAATGGAAAATACTTAATTGCTTTGAAGTAGTATAAATTTAAAATATATATATATAAACATACATGTATTTGATATTTAAAGATAAATAATCTCTATGTAATGAAAAGCTATGGTTGATGGAGATTTTTTTTCCCCTTTTCTCAGCCCTCTTATAGATCATACTTGGTTATTAATTATGCCTTCTGGGACTAATATACATTTTATAATACTTTCTTCCCAATTGAACATTTAGAGTCCTGAAAATATAACATTCAGTTCTAGAACTTAATGGATTTTATATTAGTCCTGCTTCCTAAAAATGCAAGGATAGTGTATATTTAGTTCTTATAACCCATTTATCACTAAAATGTGGTAAAAGTAATTTTGAATTTGGTATATCTTTATTCCTTTACTGAGTAGATATAACAGATCCAAGGGAAAATTTTAAGAAAGAAAATTTTAATTCAGTGTAAGTAGTTCTCAGTAATTAGACCTATTTGAATAGAATAGGCTGCCTCTTTAAGTGTTAACATATTTAACTGGGAGTATTTAAGAAGTGGTAGAATGACCAACACTTTTTCATATATGTACTCATCACTCATTTTGTAAACCCGTGTCATAAGAGATACAAAGATTTTCTTTTTAAGTCGCTAACCTCTATTGGAGATAATAAAATAATATACTTTAAAATTTTTTAAATTTAAAAATTATTGCTGTATGGAATTATATGCAACATATAGAAACAATGTAGAAGTAAGAGTTTTCCTGAGTCTTAGATGAGGTTGGAGTCAATGCATCACAGAGGAGGTCAGATGAAAGATGAGACTTAAAGGATGAGTCAGAATTTGATAGGTAGAAAGAAGAATGTTGTGACATCTTTCAAACTCGACATTTTATAATTTTATAATTCAAGCATGATGGAAAAATAAAATAGGGAAATAATGAACTGCTATCCAAATGCTAGTATGCTAGTAATTAAAACTACAGAGACTAAAGGGAAAGGTGCAAGATTACTTGAATGGGAGACTAAGAAAGAAAATTTGGAAAGAATCCATGTTTTGATTTCCTTTGATTACCACCTCCTCATATATCTAGTACTAGTGGCTCTTTCTTCAGTCAGCATCTCTTTGCATTTCTACCCCCTCTCTCCTGGTCCAACAATGCCACTACCAATTCTCACCTAGTTTTCAATGACTCTTCCAGCTTCCACTGTTAGCCCTTTCTGGTATCATTATTTATACAGCAGAGACTCTAAACTTCTAAAAGTATAAATTTGACATGTCATTCCAATTCATGAGATTATCTATTGGATTTCTATTACTCTTAAACAATAAAACAACCCATTACCAAGACCTACAAAGAGCTTCATAATCTGGCCCTCTCTCTAACCCCCAAGCCACACCCATACACACAGCTCCCTGCCTAGCACACTGAATCCATGCCTCCCTTCTGCTTCTCAAACAAACTTGTCCTACTTTGGAACCTTTGCCATAAGTGTCCTTTCTGCCTATAATGACCCTTTCATATCATGGCAAGCTCCTTCTCATCTGATCTCTGCTAACACGCTACCTCTTCACAGAAGCTCTCTCTAGCCATCTCGTCCAAAGGAACATCCACCAGGTCTTTTGACAAAATTATACCCCATTATCTCTTGTATTTTATTCACAGTTTATCACTATTGCATTCTTCTTATTAGCAAGTATGATTTCAGCCACCTCTGACTGTAATGTAAGCTCATTGAGAATCAGAGTCTCTTCTTTTTTCTTTGGTAGCATAACTGCCCAGAACAGAACCTACTCATAGTAGTCACCAAATGAAAATTGCTGGATGAAACACCATCATCCTGAGATAACTCATCTGCTATAGACGAATAGAGAAACTGCCAAAATGTACAATGGAATAGGAAAAATTTGGGGGGCTCTTTTTATAAATGAGAGAGTTTAACTGAAAGCTAAACAATTTTAAATATATAAAGAATGAAATCATACTGTCTCTTCAGGATATTTATTGACTTCTTTTCTTTTCTTTTTTCAACACTACCTACTAACACTTATGCATAAGATATCAAGGATAGAGTGAAACATCATAATCTCATATATCATTTTCTTTTCGTTGTTCACAATATAGTATGCAAGAAACTAACTCAAAGTTAACTGCAAAATGAAGCAGGAGGTTTAAAGCTCCCCAGAAGTGAACCAGATTTGGTACATTAAGGCCAAAAAAGTGAAAAATTACTTTTAGCTCATGGAATTGGGGAAAGTGGCATTTAAGATAAGGAGAACTTCAGCATGCAGAGATGAAGGGGCTAGGAAAGAAAACATAAGACTGAAGGAATCATATAAAAAGGTAAACACAAGATAGCTGGGGTGGTTAGTTAGTAGATCAGTATTCCTTGAAAATGAAAATTGATTGGAGCCTGATTGTAGTAGAAATTCTTCAATATCAGAAAATTGGACTCTGTGTATGTGTTTTTGGATGTGTATACACATATACATATGAGCATGTGTGTATAAAGCATGAGGAGGAAAATTACTATGTCTTCAATGTGTAAAATGTATTATTAGTGGGAGAAGGAAAGGTGGTAAATTCAAAGGCTAGATGAAGGAGACTTTTGAAGGTAGCTTTCTTAAGCCTTGCATGAAAAGTCCCAATTATATGAAATAAAGAAAAGGAAAGAAGAGCATAGCTAAAAAAAAATTTTCATTGTTTCTCTTATTTCTTAGTGTCTACACTTTATGCTGTATTTTTCTACATTGCTTTTCTTGCCTGAAGTTCAAAACTTGTTACCTTAACTTTTTAGACCATCCAAAAAAATGCCTTCCCTCTTTCTGTGAGTCATTTGTCTTTTATATGAGGCATAGCAATGTTATAGAGAAGAAAATCATGTTTTTAAAACTCATTAATTAAATATAAGCAGAGACCCTTTATACTTGATGTGTAAAATTAGGTCAAGAAAGGCTGAATTTAGAGGTTTTCTTTTGATATATGATATCTTATGTAACAACTTCATGGGTTCTCAGAAGAGGTTTTTGTTGTAACAAGCTTTTGTGAGATTTCAGACTTTCCTGGAAGTAACATGGGAAAATGACAATTGTACTATGCTCTAAAAGGCAAAGACTATAAAACACTGGCTTTGAAAATGCTTACATAGATTTAAGTTTGGTTTATTTGTTGAACCAATAGATCGTGTAGAGGATCTGTAAATTTACAAAGATTAAAATGTAGAGTATACAACCATTATGCAGATAAAGCTTTTGTAAACCCTGCAACTACTACTGCAGATTATGCTGCAATTGTGATTTTATGTGAACTGGGCATAATTGGTCATCAGCACAAAAAGCTTATTGAATGCTTGCCTTGTGAGCTAAAATTTGCTCAGTTTGATATATATCTGTGCATCAAGTTGCAGTTTAAGCTTTCTCACACAGCAATATTTTTAAGATGGAATACAGAGACTATTCTAGAAGAGGGCCTGTTGTATAGAACACTGCTATGAGTTAGCATTCTCTCAGCATAGAAGCTTTATAAACTGTATCTGTACTTGGCTTACAAGGTTTACTGCCAGATTGTCTAATCAAACCATTTCCATTTTTTTCTTTCTACATTTTATTTTTCCTTGAAAAGAAAATTTAACTTACAGAAAATTTTTAGAATAGTACAAAGAACTCTCATATACATTTAATTCGCTGCACGCAGTTGTCTCGTCCCTCAGTCTGGAATGATTCTTCAGTTTTTTTCCTTAATTTTCATAACATTGAAAATTAACATTTTCTTAATTTTTATAATGGGCATTTTGTAAAACAGTTTTTAATTTGGGTTTGTCTAATATTTTCTCATGCAAGACCCATAATATAGAGATTTTTTGATCTGGAATGTCACAAAAATAATGCTCTTTTTTCTCATTACATCCTATTAGGTGTCATTCAATAGTGATAGTTCTCATTTTGTTGGTGTTAAATTTGATCACTTGATTAAGATAATGTCTGCCATGGTTTTTCATTATAAAGTTACTTTACCCAATTTTTATTTAATAAGTATTTTTGTGGGAAGTATTTTGAGACTGTAAATAATCTGTTCCTTAATCTGCTTTTACCAATAGATTTTAGCATCCATTGAAGTTTCTTGCGTGAATTAATAATTTACTCCAATGGATGTTGATTGATTTCTAATTTGATCATTCCTTTTACATTTATGCCCTGGCATTCTACTTTAAGAAAAAGATTTCTCTTCTCCACTCTATCTTTAATTTGTATGGACTAATGAATTACTATTGTATTCAGTGGAATATAGTTCACTGATATGACTATTTTGATGCTTAAATTTTCCCACGTTTGGCCACTAAAAGAGCCTTTACGCTGACTCCTTCCCCATTATTTTCTGAGAACTTCCTTTCTTTTTGGCTGAAGGTGTTCCCAGCTGATCTTGTACTCTCACTGCCTTGCTTCAGCTTTTAGTTAAGGAGACCTGAATTCTATTTGTGGAGAGTGATATTTAGAAACCAAGGTCTCACTGCTCTGAAGTTTCTCTAAATGATAAAATATATGAAGGTGCACATACGCACACTTTTATATCATTATTTATCTCAATATCTATTGTTACATATAAATATTATTATATCTGCCGGGCCTCTGACTGTCACCTGTCTGCTCTCCTGCCAGAAAGGAGAGAAGCAAGCAAGCTCATTGCAAGTTATGGAAAGATAATTGCTTGCTTTTTCTTTTGTAAAACAGGAACTGTCAGACTGTTAGTTAATGCTGTTGACTCAAACCAGTTCTATTTGTGACTATAATCATGTCAAGACGAATCCACAGGAAGATATATTTTTTAATAAAAATCAATATGCAAACCCATATTTATGAAATTGGGAATTTGAAGATTGATAGTATCTAGGATTTATTGCTGAGTTGCTTTAAATGGCATATATAATAGATAGTAAAGAGTAAAATTCAGTATAGAACAGTGGGTATTATCACATTCAAATATTTTCTGTTATTAGTTACTGAGCTATCTGTCAACTAAGGGGACTTGAAATGCAATAAAATTCTCAGTGTCTAGAGGCATTTTAATGAAGTTAAACTGTAGGGTAGTGGTTAATAGAATAGTATTTACAGTCACCCAGTTTTAAATATGGGTTAATTATCTACCAGCTTGTTATGAAGGTCAAAATATTACACCTCTAGAAGCTTTAATTTATCTATAGCACTTACATTACAGGTTTCTTAATCTGTTTGGGCTGCTATAACAAAAATACCATTACCTGATTGTCTTAAACAATGAACATTTATTTCTCATAGTTCTGGAGATTGGGAAGTCCAAGATCAAGATGCTGACAGATTTGGTATCTGGTGAACGCCTCCTTCCTGAGGGCTCATGGGTGACCATATTCTCACATGGTGAAAGAGACAGAGAGCTCTCTTATAGTCTATTTTTATAAATCATCCCTATGACCTAATCACCTCCCAAAGACCTCACCTTCAAGTACCATTACACTGAGGGTTAGGTCTCAACATATGAATTTGGATGGAGCGGGGGCAAACATTTAATCCATAGCAACAGGATTGTTGTGAAGTTTGAGTGATATGTCATAAGTAAAACATTAAGCATAGTATTTGGCACATAGTAAGTGCACAAAAATGGGAAATAGCTTCTGTGTTCATCATTGGTGAAGTCTAGACTCTTAACTACTGCAGCTCTTACTAACAGACACTAGCATTGAGGACCTAGCTTACTAGAACTCTAAATTACATGGCATATTTGCAATGCTGTATCAGATAGTTTAATAAGGTATTTGTAGCATGTTGATAATGTTGTAAATACCTGGTAAGAGCATGTGCACAGGACTGTGTTGAAGGATACTTATTTTTTCTTTTCCACTAAAGATGAGGAACATACAATATCGGTTTATGTGGGAACAGTGAATGATGCCACTGCAAGAAATCAAAATGTACCTTTTCATTAGAGAATTCTATTGATTCTGAAGTCTACATAAATCATTTCATGAATCAATTCCCAAAACTTTTATTTTACTAGAATACATGCACAGAAATAGAGGACATGTTTGGAGTCTCCAGATGTCTAAACTTCTTTGATCGTGTGTGTAAATGTTAAATCTTTACCAGTTAGCATTGATTATAACTCTAGAGACTGGAGTTAAAATCTGATTCTATATAATGAAGTGAAAGTTCTAGAGAAATAGATGGCTCATAACATACATAGAGCAGAGATCTGAACCTATTTAGATGTTTATACAAATCAAAGATGACTTCTAAATCCTTTTTATAATTATTTGAAGTTTATCTTCTCCATGTTCTTTTCTTCGATTAGTCTATTTTGCTATCTTGGCTAATGTAGGTAACTCAAAGGCCTTCAGGTAAATAAGATTGTCTCTTGTGACTTCAACTAAAAAGATATTAAAGGGTGAATCAGCTAGAAAAAAAAAAGCAATGGCTTCTAAAACAAGACTGAGATATCATAAGCTTGAATACGTTTAGAAAAACATGTCTCGGGCAGGAGAATGGGGATTAAGCTACTGGAATTGAGTACTAGGCTTCATATATTAGAGAAGGTAGCCTCTGTCAGCTCCTGAGGAATAGTTTTTTTTTTTTAATTTTATTTATTTATTTTTTAAATTTTAATTAGTTTTAAGTATACAGTACATTGGTTAGACATCTATATATTTTGTAAAATGATCCCCCAATTGCTCCCTCCCTCGACTGACTCTCCACCTAGACAATGTATTAATACTAATTGCATTCCCTATACTGTACTCTTCATCCCTGTGACCATCCATTAGCTACTAATTTGTACTTCTTTAACTCTTTTCTGCATTCTCCCAGTCCCCCAAACTCCCCTCCCCTCTGGCCGTCACCAAATTGTCCACTATATTTGTGAGTCTGTTTTTGATTAGTTGGTTCTTTTTATTCCTTAAATTCTGCATGTAAGTGAAATCATATAGTGTTTATCTTTCTCTGTCTGACTTAAATACCTTCTAGGTCCACCAAAGCAATATCTTTTACTATCCTCTTCCTTTTCATTTGTAGGGGTCTTGTTTTCTTATCCTTTCAGGCACTCTATCTTTTGGTTGGAGCATTTAATTCTTTTCCATTTAAGGTTCTTATTGATAGGACTGTAGTTGTTACCATTCTTTATTCCTGTTTTTGATACATGTTTTTTCTTCTTAAAGTCCCTCCAACATTTCCTGTAATACTAGCTTAGTGGTGATAAATTTCTTTAGCTTATTTTTGTCTGGGAAACTCTTTACCTGTCCTTCAACTCTAAATGATAGCTTTGCTGTATAAATTATTCTTGGTTGTAGATCCTGGGTCTTCATCCTGTCAAATATTTTTTGCCAAGCCTGTCTGTCCTACATAGTTTCTTTTGGAAAATCAGCTGCCAATCTTATGGGTGTTTCCTTATATGTAATTATTTCTTTTTCTCTTGCTGCTTTTAATATTCTTTCTTTGTATTTAAACTTTGGCATTTTAATTATGACCTGTCTTGGTGTGGGCCTCTTTGGATCTCTGATTTTTGGAATTCTCTGAGCTTCCTGGGGTTTTATGTCCATCTTCTTCACCAAGTTAGGGAAATTTTCTAGCATTATTTCTTCAAACAGATGTTCAACATCTTGATTTTTTTCTGTTATGCTGATCAAACAAATATTTGGAGCCTTAATAGTATCCCATACGCTTCTTAAATTATTTTATAGGCTTGCATCTTTTTTTTTCTTGCCATTCTGATTGAGTGTCTCAATTGACTTTCTTATCCTCTAGATAGGGCATATGATCCTTTTCTTTATTTACTTTGTTTATTTCTTTGTTTATTCCATTTAATATACTTCTCATCTCAGATAATATGTTCTCCATTTCAGATTGGTTTCCTTTTATAATTTCTATTTCCATTTATCTCTCTTTGTTGGAGTTCTCTACACTTCCCAAAAGTTCATTGAGCATCTTTCTAACTAGTATTTTGAACTCTGCGTCTGTTAGATTACTTGACTCTATTATATCTGGATCTCTCTTCTGTTCTGTCATATGGTTTCTGCTTCTTTGTCTTCCCATTTTGGCTGTCTTTCCATGTCTGTTTCTATGTACTAAGTAAAGTTCCTAAGTCTCCCAGTCTTATTAGTGTGGATTTGTGAAGCAAGTGTCAGTGGCACGGTCCTGAGAGGGATTCTGCTGCAAGTTAAACTTATCCCAAGCCTCTTCCCCTCTGGAGGCACCTGTTAAGATTCAGCAAACAATCCACAGATGCTGTGCTTATAGTTGCCTCAAAAGACCACACCAGAAACTGAGGCCAGCTGCCTCCACCAGTGTGAGTCTCAGCAAGGAGTACCAGACTCACTGAGAGTACACCTGGATGTGGCTTGGGTGGGGCCTAAGTTGGGGGAGATGGGGTTTCAGGGAATCCTCTTGGTAGAGCGACGTCTGTTATCCACTTTGATGATGTCATGGCTATGGCAGCTCTGTGTCCAGTGCACTGGTAGAGGGGAGGGCTCAACAGAGAACAATGGATACCACAGGCACTTCTGTACTCTATGAATCTCGCTTAAGTCTTCACTCCAACAATGTCTCCCTGTAAGTCCCTGATGCTCCCTGTGTGCAGCCTAATGGGCTCAGAGCAAGCAGGTCCATCACTGCAAAAATCCGCTCATGGACTCGGCCTCTTTAAGAGGAGTCTGCCGCTGCCACTGCTGCAGCCTCCATCTCAGCTGCTTAGAACCGGGTAGCCCTGCATCCTCACCCTGTCTTACCTTCTGCCATTGTAGAGTGCTTTCTTGGATTTCTCCCTAGTTATATGGCTTATTCATTTAGATTCTAGGCAATTTTCCTTGCTGCTGTTTCTTGTTTCCATCAAAACTTTGATTTGGTCACCAGAGGGATGAACAGAGCCTCTATCATCTACACCATTTTTTTTTTCTCCTGAGAAATCGTTTTTAAGATGTTTATTTGCAGCAAAGCAAAATCTCGGCTCCCAAAATACATTGTGAATACTCTTTCTTCATACAGAGGAAGATATTGTGAATGTTCATAACTACCATGGCCACAAGCATTTAGATTCCTGTGACAGCTGCAGGTCTTGTTCTAACAAGAACAATTTGGCCTTGGGTTTAGACAGCCATCTCAGAGAACTGCTTAATGTGACTCAGCTTCTGTGAGATGTGAATGCTGAGCCTGCATAACTATAGGCTCCATGGCTATGAGCCTTCTTGGTAAGCAGCCAGTAATCTTTCCCTGGGGTCTTTAATCTAACTACATACTCTCCATTTAAACTTCTTCAGCAAGTAATAAAAATTCTTAGAAAATGTCAAAAGATTTTTTCCCCTTCATTCTTAGACAGCAGGCTAAAGAGCAGGTCAAGAAAGTACAGAGGCCCACAAGAAACAAGCCCAAGTAGAAGAATATAGTAGACTTTCTAGACTAAGTAGACTATAGTGGACATTAGAAGTGAGTGGAAATGGTCAAAGAAATTCTATAGACAGACAGCTTTGAAATGTCCCAGTCATAAAGAAATGCTTGCTTACCTTGATAAAAAGCTTTTAATATGATGATTTCTTTTTATGCTAGAGAACTTTGATAAGTCACTGGTGACAGCATTGCTATTTGTTTCTGTCTTCTTGGTTAATTTCAGAGCACATTCAGAAAATGAAGGTACTTCTTTATCATCTGCTGACTCCTGTACCAGTCCTACTAAGATGGATTTATCATATAGTAAGACTGCTAAGCAGTGCCTAGAGGAGATCTCTGGTAAGTGACCTGATTGATGGGTAGGTCAAACCTTAGAATTTTTGTAATGTCTCCATAAGTCTTTTTATTAAAGCATATCTGTGTTATACTATTTCTCTTAGGCATAAATGGACTGTATACATCTCATGCTTCAGAGACTCTTAGATATTTGGCTATTCTGCTTAGGGTAATCTCTTTGTTGCTCTGTAAAGAATAGTAGTGCTTTCAGAGGCTGAGACTTTAAGTTATTATTGCCTTTGGTCAAGTTGGGTATAACTGAAGAAAACCTAGAGAGTCTTCTACCATTAATAAGGCAGTCATCGAATATATTTGGAGATTTAAAAATTATTAAGGATCAAGGATCAATGTACATTTTTCATGGCCAATCTAACCCTACTCTGTCTTCAATTCTATACTATTTAGAACATTTCTACATCATGGCTGCAAATGTATGTTCTAGAAAAAAAATTTAATTATGGAACTGTTTCTTAATAAATAAATCATATAAGAAAAAAAGACATACATACAATGTAAGAAAAAAAAGACATATACCTTCCCCAGACAAAGTTTGTCAGATAATTAAGTATATGAACAGGATTCTCTGCTGTTTTTCCTAGATTCCAAATAAGCTTAGGCATATATGGAAGGCCTTTGGTGTAATTTTATTATATATAGATCTATTTTCATGAGTAACTAAGTAAGCTCTTAGCAAAATATATTGTTTCTAAGTGGTAAGAGAGAGTTTAAGCACATTTTTTCTTGGGAATGCATGGGAATAGAAATATATCTGTTATTCCAAAAAGTTTCCAGCTCAGCCCTTGTATATTCCAAAGAAAAAAACTAAAATAATTGTTTAATTTAAAAAATTACTATAGTTCCCCAAAGACTCAAAGCATTGTTCTGAAGTTCATGAAAATAGCCATATAGCAGATTTTGGTGTTAAGAAACATCTTACTTCAGAATAGTTGAAATACTTTGGCACATTAGACATTACTACCATACCCACCGGTGGGGATATTGACAATATGACAGCAAAACGTCCCAGGGGTTTATTTTGGAATTAACATCAGTGATATCAGAGGTTTCAAGTGGTGATTAGAGTGGGCCAGTGCAGGGTGGGGTAGAAATGGCAATGCCAAACATAGCTATGGGATGGAATTTGTATCCTTTTAAAAAATACTTGGGAGGAGGTGTTAGCTTTGCCATAATTGGAATGATTATGCCTATCTGCATGGTGACTAAATGTTTATTAAACTTAGCATAGCATAAGATGCATGTGTTTCATTTCTTTATTCATGAATGTCTTCAATTAGTATCAACATGCCTATAAAATACTAGAACTCAAGTAAGTAAGGGAAAAATGCATTTAGTATAGTTTGAATGCTAATATGTGAATTTCACAAAGGAACATTTTTAAATCTGAACATTTAGTATCTGATTATATAAATGATTTATATTTGATTCTTTCTACAGTTTTTATTTTGTCTAACATTTGATCTATTTTTATTTTTCAAGTTGATATTTTCATTTAATGCTCTGATGTTTTAATACTACTTAAAAATGAAATATAAATTAGACTTTAACCTAATATAATAATAGAATTTTTATTAGAGATAGAATATTTTAGCAATAATTTATGTGGAATCATAGATTTGAGTCCATGATTTAGATAGGAATATAATAAAAGAAAGAAAACAGCAAATATATGCTGAATTGAGGCTTATCTGATTTTGTCATTCCTACTATCATTTGTTTAAAATTAGACTGTAGTGGGGTAGTAAAAATTACTCTCAATGAAAACTTGAGATTTTTGTGTGGGAGAAAGATGGTTTTTATTTATGGTTAGTATGCTATAAATTGAGTACCATAATCTGATAAATCTGGATGAGGGTACACCAGTGACCAGTGATGAGAGGATGACTAGCATACCCTGGCCTTTTTTCAATAATCTTATCTTTTGATCCTTCCTGAGCTACTTCCTCTCATGGTCATACCCTAGATCTAGGCATCTTCAGAATTTGCAACTTCTCTTTTATATACCTCAGTTTTGCTGACTATAACCTCCTGCCTTTACAGTGTTCTTTCTTTTATTCCCGGACTCCACCAGTTATTCTACTAGAATTTCCAATTCATTGATCCCACCACCTTTTATTGACCCTCACCAAACTCTACGTATTTTTTCTGCCCTTATTACTCAGCTGAATTCCTGTGGTAACTGATTTGTGATTTTATTTTTGCATATACCCTTAACTCCCTTGCTTCTCTCTCACTTCATTGTTCTCATTTGATGAAATCACAGACCTGGTTACTTTCAACTTTCCATGTAGTCCATACCAGCAATGAATCAACTGGAGAAAAACACATCATTTATTGCTGTGCCTCAATTGACCTTCGTGACTATCAATCTCAAGTGAATATTTAAAACTTCCCAGAAATCATTCTCTCCTTCTCTGGTCCATTTACTCTTCTTTGTACCTTTTATTTTCTTCTCAGTCTTAGAATACTACCTTTCCCATTCTTTTTCTTAATCAATGACCTTGATGTTGACTTCACTGAAAAAAATTAAAGCAGAAAGAAAAGAAATTTGCAAACCTGCCATGACATCTGCTTATCTAAGTGCAGCATTTAAGCCCATTGTTTTCTGTCCTTCTTTGGATTACTTTCTCTCCTACCTCTTTAATATCTCCCTCTCCACCAAATCATTCTCTTTATCTCATAGGATGCTACCATCTCTCCAATATTAATTTTTTTTAAATGTTTTCTTGACCTCTTTCACAGCTTTTCTTCTTTCTGATTTAATTTGTTGCTAGTACAGATACTACATTCTAGCTACTAGAGAAACCACAAACCACATAGGCATTTGAATGTGGTCCTACCTTAGACTAGTCCAGAGAATATTTCTTCAAATATAATATAAGATATGGGAAGAGAAGTGTTCTAGGAAGTAGAAAACTTAATTCTGGCACTACCATCATATAGCTATTTGAATTGTTCTTTGCTTCCTGTTTTTTCAAAAATGACTATTATGGTGCTTAATAAACTCACAGGATTATTCTGAGATATGGTTTCATTCTTTCATCTGTCTTTTTAGTAATCATCATCTGGTACTTTCTATATGCCAGATATGTCAAGCATTAGGAAAACAAACATGGCTAAGTCATGAGTCCTGTGGAAAAATAAGAGAAAAGTAAACTTTAAAACTATAAATAGGAGCATTTTCTCAATCTGTTGAGATTTTGCTTCCAGCAATTGTTGCTTTGGCTCAAATAAGCTCTTAAAATAAAAAAATAATAATAATAATAAAAATAAAACTACTAATAATTGGGTTACTAAACTTATGAACAACTCACTTAGCTGTAAAGAGTTAGTAAGAAACAATTTCAATGAAAATAACTTGGAAAAATTCTACTTACCTTATTATTTTCATTTGTTTCTTATTGTAAAACTAGAAATTTTTCCTAAATTCATTGGAATCTTGGTAGCTCACAGGTTTTCTATAACCCAAAGTTTCAATACTATTACTATTGTTGAACTTTTATTGTTAATGGTTAGTGCGGGGAGTAATTCTCACTCCCCAAGTGAGATGGCCTTAATGATATAGAACTCTGATGAAGTGAGTGTTGACAGGATAAGATCCAGGTTTTGTGAATTTTTAAGGCCTATAAAACTTGGGAGAGTCTAAAAATAAAACAAGAAGAAAAATATAAATACAAAATTACACACAGTGCTTAGGAAAGGGATTGAAACAAGTGAGGAGTTCTGTATCTTAAGTACCGTTGGCTTCACCGTGAGCACCCCTTGGAGTCCTGGTGCAGTTTTGCTCGGTTGGCATCCATTGCTAATCTGCTAATCACAGCACCTTGATTTACCTTTTGTATGTGGGGGTAACCATAGCTCCATCATTCTCTGATCATGTGGGTTGAGTAAAAATGACCCAAATAGACCAATTCAGAACAACCCATTTCTTTGATCACAGTGACTCTTTCAGGAACAGACATTTAATTTATGGCAATGAGTGAGTGAGCTTCTTGCTTCTAGCCTACCATATTTATCCCATGACCTCAATATTACAAGTCTAGCTGAATTGACAAATCAAATTTTACAGCTTTGGCTTAGGTTTAATTCTCGTATTCATTGACAGAAAGAATTTGGCCTCAGAGACCATCCTTTTCATCAAGTGCCAAGAGATCCTGCCAAATGTAAAGTGAGCTTTATTTTTCATTCCACTGGAATCATTCAAAAACGTTTTTAGATTATTTTTTCTATATAGGTTCATACTTGCCCTTTTTTGTATAAGACTATCTACAACATGTATGACATTTGTTTAATACACTTTGTAACCTTTATCTAGAATTTATATTCAACTGCAAAACATTAATAGATGCCAGACTGACTCAGTATCAACAAAGCTGGCTTGTCATTTGTAAAAGAGTAATAAAATTATTGGATGAATTCAGAAAGTCATTTTAGAAGTGAGAATTTAAACAGAGGGATAAGCTAATGGTTACCTTTTTTTCTAACTTATCAGACTATGTATTGAATAATGGGAAATCTCTAGAATTTAAGACCCTTGTAAATGGCAACTCAAGTTGCCTTTTTCTTAAATGTTTATAGTAATTAAGATCAAGCTTGAGAAATATTATAGTAAAAATCTGTACACAGAAGACAGCAAAATATAATAAATTTGAAAAAATTTCTATGGAGATAGCCATAATATTTGTATAAATATATATTTTTAAAAACTAGTGTAAAAAAACTAGTTCAAAGCATACAGAAAAGCACATATTTTTTCAGTATTAGTATAGATCTTTTACTTAAATAGCTACTTTATAATTATGTATTCTAAAAAGCTGAAAAGCATTCTTTTTCAGAACAGCATAGTAGTATACTTTGTTTTAGGTCTTAGCGAAATTAGAGTGATTCATATTTTTAGTACTGACTGGGCTTATTTGTCTCCTATGTATTGAGACTTCCTTTTCTACCTTGTGTAACATACACTTGTATGTGTGAATACAAAGAAATATAAATACATATATACATGTATGAATGCATACCCAAAGCAAGCAGAGATAGCTGCCTGTAGAGAAGCAATAGGTTGATTCTTTACGATTGTTTGGAGTAAATCTATTGACCGATGTAGTTTTAAGGGGAAGAACTTCTATAACTACAATATCTTTAAACAAAGAACCAAGCAAGAATATCCTTTTGATGTTTTCTCTGTTAGGATTTTTCTTCCAAATAACAGGCCCTCCTCACCAGCTCCATTGGACTTAGCCCACCCCTTACTGGGTTCACCCCTATGAAAAGATTATATATTTTCTGCCCAATTGAGTCAGAGTGGACCATTCGATTTGATTTGATCAGTGAAATGTGAGTGGAAATATGACATGGGCCGTTTCTGAGCAGAAACTTTAAGAGCCACTTCTTGGATCTCTCATCTCTTCCCCTTGACATGAGATCAACATATCTCAGATTAGAGATGCTTTTTCAGCCTGGGTCTTAGTATAAAGAGTGCCAGGATTAGAGCTGCAGCCAATACAGAATGGACATTAATGTGCATCTTTGAGTCTGTAAACTACTGAAATTTGTTAGTTGTTTGCAAATGCAATTAATCTAAGCCAGAATTTCTCAACTTTGGCACTATTGACATTATAGGCTGCATAATTTGTTTTGTGGGGAGTGTCCTGTCATTGTAGGATGTTTTACAGCATCATTGGCCTCTGCCATTAGATGTCAGAAGTATCACAATCTACAAATGTGATATTTAAATATATCTTCTGATATTAAGGTTCAGGAGGGGGTACAGGCAGTTAAAAATCACCCCCAGTTTCAGGCTAATATTTCTCAGAATGTGGTCACAGAACCAGCACTATTTGTATCATCTGGGAAATGCAAAGTCTTAATGAATGAATAGCAGTGGGGCTGGGGTCCAGCAAGCTATATTGTAATAAGCCCTCCAAGAGGTTCTAAACATCAAAGTTCGAGAACCATTGGCCTAAGCCGAATAGTACACAAGTACCTTTATATATGGAGAGGGCATAATTATTGCTTTCACTTATAGATGCACAAAATTTACTTTTTCGATTTTTAAAGCATGAGGATTCCCTGGTTGTGCATCTGTGAGACTTTAAAGTACACTATAGTATACTGGTGTAATACCTGTATACTGACAAATTGAAGTTTTATAACTTCAACAAATTTATTGTGGTCTCATAACTTGGTGATTCACTGGGTCACAGTAAATTAAACTGAAGACGAAAGAATGTTCTGATTAAGAATCTAAAGGGGCATGACATTTTGATTTTAAAAAATACTTTCAAAATTATGTTTTTAGAAGGATAATTGTCCATTTTTATGATTTGACACTTCTGTCCTCATTTTATTTAATCACACTTTTTATAAACACTATTTTTTAAAGAGCAAGAATTAAGAATCAGTATTCCCAGTTCACAAGTTTGTTTAACTACAAAATTTTTATCACAAATACTTGCTGTTCTAATTCCTTTTATATAAAAAGTATCTCAGTGTGATGGATCAGGTACCTGGGCCTAAGGAATAATTAACTTTGCAAAGTAGGTTGTTATCATATGTAAAGGTATAGGCAATGTATATTGTAATGTTAACTTATGTAATTAAGAAATTGGGCATTTCCTCTAGTTGATTTTTCTGAGGTGAGATATCAGAATTAATTTAATCATATTAGTTCAGAAAATGATAGGGATTCATTATCAATTACAGTGACATGTGAATATTTCTATATATTTCTCCACTTTCTTCCTTTTAATAAGGAATGTTTATGTACAGAAAAACCTTAAAAGTTTTTCTTTAAATACTCTTTCCTTAGCTCTCAGTGCACACAGTCTCTACTATACCTAACAGATGTTTTAAAAATTTTCATTGGATCAGACTTTCATGATGGTGGTGTAATATACAAACAGTGCAAGATAAATGCAAGATATTTATATTCTTAATTTTTTGTTTTTATCAAAATATTAAAAACCAAGAACCGATTATGCTGCAGTAGGTTTATGGAATAGACTAGGAAAAATGCTCAGCATTAAAAGATATAATGTGCATTTTATGTTGTTTGTCACATCATTATGTTCTACACACTTGACCATAAACTTTGAATTATATGCTTTGGGTGGAAATACTGGGGAAAATTCGTGTGTGGGGGGGGGTGCATTTTTTTACAGAAAGAAATCATGATTGTTATTGTCACATTAGGATTTTTCTAAATAGTTCAGAATAAAAAGGCTTTGAATTTGTTTTTTAAAAGATGAGGTGAAGCATTATTTGTCATTTAAAGCATTATCTGTCAGCCGGTGGAGAGTGTCAT
This sequence comes from Macroglossus sobrinus, assembly GCA_004027375.1. Lineage (NCBI taxonomy): Eukaryota > Metazoa > Chordata > Mammalia > Chiroptera > Pteropodidae > Macroglossus > Macroglossus sobrinus. The sequence goes on from PVKZ01000972.1 coordinate 370,432, forward strand.
GCTTCATGTTTTAGATCCTTTACACTCTTGAATTTGATCTCTGCTTTTACAGCACAAATCCCAACATTCAGAAGGCAGAACTGCCTGCTTCAGCTGCCTGGAGCTATAGAGAATTAGTCTGTCATTCTCAGTGTAGGGGAGTGTGTGTTGTATATGTGAGTGATGTGTATGTGTGTGTGCGTGTATGTGTCCATATTTGAGACTGGGTGGCCAATAGTGATTTAAATGTGCATGGGGTTAATAGTGCAGAATCTCATTCAGCCTTGGCTTTGAAACCTGTGGCATTCTAGGCTGGACAGCCGCCTCGTTGCCTCTGTTTTAATTTAGCAGTATGTTTGCTGCCATGGCAGCCAGCAGCATCCACTGCAGCAGCAAGGAAGAGCCATAGATCTGAGAATGCAGGTGGAATACTAAAACGCGCGACACTGGTGCTGGGCTGGGCTTCAGCCCTTGATCTGCTCTTACGGGGTTCCGATGCAGAGACTATACATGCTGCTCTGTGTCAGCTCATCAAGAGTCAAGGGCCGGTGAGAGGTAGACGGAAAAAAAGAGAGAGAGAGAGAGAAAGAGAGAAAGACATCGCTGGTGCTTCACTACCTCGCTTTGGAGAAGACAGAAGCGATAGAGGGAAATGTGGACCCATCTCCCTGCTGAGACATGCGATTGGAGGAAGATGGGAAAACGTAGTTGGATTCCTGCGCTACTTTTCAGGTGGAGCAGCGGCTTTGGTGAACTCTTTTCTGCTTCAGATATGTTCAAGAAATGTGTTTGTAAGTATTGCTGATTAGGGGAACGAGGCGGCAAGCTAAACCGTGGTGAGCTAATTAATTGTACTTCAGTTCTAGAATCTTATGTGAATGTTTGAGCCTGCCTGGGCTTTTATTGAAGTGCGTGGTTAATTAAAGCCAAAAGGGTCAGTAGCCGTCTCAGCTCAAAAAAGACAATATGAAGTCTAACTGAAAAAGAAGAAACCACTAGAGGAGCCATGCAGCGGCCGGCAGCACTCTCTGTGTTTCCGAGCAAAGAAGTAAGGAGAAAGGGAGCTCGCCTTCAGAAGCAGAAGTCTCTGACCAATCTTCCCCTTACTAGTGAGGGGGACAGGAGACCCACTGTGCGCATTTCCAACTGGTTTGGAAATGCTGCGAAGGCCAGCCAGAGAGAATCCCACTGTGCAGAGAGGCGCTCTCTGTCCCGGTTCCTCTCACGGTCGGTGCAGTCCCTGTACCACACCAGCGGCTCAGGGGTCTGGAGCCTCCTGCCTGCCAGCCAGTCAGGCAGTGAGGACTTAGAAGACTGGTCTTCCAGAAAAGCCTTCGAAGGTGAGAGTGATGAAGAGAGCAGGTCTGAGGATGAAAACATATCCTCCAGACCAAGCAGCATCAGCAGGAGCTGGGCGGAAGAGGAGGGAGAAAGCTGCCTGCGGGAAGGCACGGCTCATCTGGATGAGGAAGTGATCCTTACAATGCTGGGAGACCTGGAACAGGCACTTTACACCGACTTATTAGGTAAGTTGGGCTTGCTCTAAAATGAGGATGGAATTTTAAGGAGCTGCACCTTTGCATAAGCCAAATACCTTCCATTCTTTTAATTGATTTTTCAAAACTGAAGTTACTCAAAAAATTTGTATAATTCCTTGTTTCTTTAAATTATTTTCTATATAAAGCTGAGCTATGAGATAATCAGTTGTGAAATCTATTTGGAGAAAGTAAATAGCAGCAATCTGCCCTAGGTGCTATTGGCCTGATGTTCAGTACATTCTAGACATCCATAAATATGTGTTAATATTTTAAAACTCGAAACATATTTTTTACTTAGTCACTAATGGGGACTTTTAATTCAACTTTGCTCAAGGTAACCTCACCATAGGCAGGTAATGAAGAACGAAGGGCCTCATAGGTAAATTTTCTCAATAAGTCAAGTTTCCTTTCCTGCCTCAGTGGTACCTGAATAAATGGCCCTTGTTTTTACCTAAGTAACAAACACCGTGAATTCTAGTAACATTTTTGTAAATGCAGAGGCCTCTCCTGACAGTTTTACTCACATACTTTTTTTTTTGTTTTCTGTTTTTGTTGTTTTTTGGTAGTTGGCAAAAAAAAAAAAAAATGCTCCTGAGTGTGTACATTTTGACTACTTAAACAACTATGTAGATAGATATAAACTGTTTTTATACTTTACAAACTAGGCCTTTTTGATGACATGTCTCAGTTGTAACTTCTGACATAATCTTTAACTAGATATGAAGATGGCAGAAATAATTCTTCAGTTTTATAATTAAACTTTAACTCTCATTTTTGCTACCTGCCTAAATATCTAAACTGTATACATTTTAACTTTTATATATAAATTTAGTAAATTATATATACTGAAGTATATTTACATCATATAGTCCCTTATTCAAAAATGCACAAGTGTTAAACTATTGACCACATCATATTGTATGTCAATGTGTATTTCCACAAATGACTTCATATAGGACTTCTTAAATTTGAAAGAATTAAACCTGATCAGTGATCTCTTTGTTCCTGATTCATTCAACTGATGCTAGACATAGGGTCTATTTATTCTCTATATAGACTCTACTGTTACAAGATGTTTTATAAGGTTTTCTGGAATCTTAGTAAGCCAGCTTTAAAAGAAGTAAACTTAAAAAGATGCCAGAGGCAAATATTGCTCATTTTTTAATGTTAGTTTGGCTTTAAAAGGGTAATGTTTTCCTAGTTGTGGAAGAGTGCTTTCTGAATCTGAATACATCAGGTGCTCGGACGCCGAAGATTTACTTCTTCACCATTGTGTGTGATTTCTGTGATTAACTGCTTCTCGTAAAAGACCTGCATGCAGTACAAAGGCGAGAGAGGGAGTCTCAAGGATCCTTAAGACTCTTTTTCTTTGATCCTCTGGAATTGTAAAATCAAATACTATTCATCTTTTGCCTTTAAAATGATAGCATTTATCTTGTTCTAAGTACCTCTTATGGAATATTTTCAAAGATATGAACAGAGTGCCTCTCCTGACAGTATTTATTGGTTGCTCTGTTAAAGTATAGCATGGTGTGGGTGGATGTCTATATGACACATGCTTTTTTGTGCATAAATAACTTGAAGCATTACTATCACAGGTAATCTCTTAAAAGAAGACTGTATGTTCCATGGTTTTTAAACTGAACATCTGCTTATTGTGTTTATTGGATTATTCTCTTTAAGCCATTTTTCCCCCATACATGCCAGTATTCAAAAATTCATGTGAGAAAGTAAGAAGAATCTATTCAGCTAGCTCTCATAGGAATAATATCATGATAATGAAGCACTCTAATGTAATTCTCTAAATAATGATCCATGTTAAGTTGGTGAGTATGTCCTAGCCCACAGCACTCAGGAATTTCAAAATTCCTGCCACATGCTTGACTAGGTTCTGCTTCTGGGTCAAAATGGCCTCTTCCAAATTAGTTTTTAGGCAGGGTTCCCTGAGTTCCACTTTTTACTTTGGAATACCTTAATAAATCAGACAGACTAGGATCTGTGCTATAACTATATAGGAGAATATTTAAAAGGTAACTGTAAAGCTATTAACATGCTTTGCTATTTCTCCCATAAATATCTGGCTTAACCAGATGATTTCCATCCAAATCAATGTTAGAGTCATCCACAAAATTAGGGTTATTTTTCAAAATAAATGAGGGAGCTGTCCTCTAAATAATCACATGTGTAATATGGATGGTGTAGAGGATATAATTCTCTCTGAGTTAGGTTCATTCATATATAATTTGATTCCTATTAAAAGACAGTGCTGGCAGTGTCAATTACAAAGTATATAATTAAAGCCTTAAAAATAAGAGCAGGACCATACAGGTTAAATAGTCCATCTGTCGCTAAGTAAAAATGTAAAAGCACCAAATTGAGCCTGTTATTCTGTCTCCTACTCATAAAGGAGACCTTACAAGCAATGAGAAAGCAGTTTACACCAATGTTAAAAACTCAAAATGAATTTCAGAATATACCATTCTGGGAAATATGCATAAGGCCTTACTATGATGTATTATGATAATGCAGTAATTATATATTGTAATATAGTTGGCTTAATAGTTGAGGAACAATAGTTGGCTTTGAAATTATGAAAGTAAGAGGGGACACAAAATTTTTGTAACTAAATTTCTCATGTGTAATTTTCTGCTAAACTTCGTAACTAAATATTTATGTTATTTGTGCTGTTATAATTGCCTTTTTCCATTACAGTCCCCTCCCTATCCCCAATCGTCTAGACATTATTTGGTTACAAGTTTACAGTATATTTCAGACTGTGCAATTCCTCATTAGGGAGTTTGCATATGCACATAATTGTATCTTGACTTTTGTGGGTCATTGGAACTATTTACTGCAATAAATTTTATTTTGTTATTATCGTTTGTGACAAAATTTTATTTTGGTTATTATCATTTGTGACATGAGGCTGCAGTTATGTTTTGCTCAATAAGCGCTGGGAGAAAAAGTTTCATTTGTCATCTTGTAATGAGTGGTGCAGTGACATGAGTGGATATCATCATGAGAAAAACCAAAGGAGGGAGGGATGTTATGGTTCTGAAAATATGAGGGAAGCTGTGCAAAAAATGATGGATTTGATTAAAAGAATCTAAAGATCTAAAATGCCTGTTGGACTGGAAGAAGAAAATTTAACAGGAAATGAAGATATCAAAAAAATTTAGTAAAATGGAATGTCTGAAAATACAATGTTTTTAAAGTTTATACAGAAAAAGGTATTAGAAGTAATTCAGAGATCAATATTATTATTATACCAGTTGGCAAGTGATTGAGATGCAGCTTGATTACAATGTAAAAGTTCTCCCAGAAGGAAGGGGTTCAGGGATAGAGGACATGTAATGGTGTGTCTGTGTAAGGTCAAGGACTTGCATTCCTTCTCCCTCCACAAAAAAAGATCATCTCAACTGTTTCCTTGTTTAAGACTTCTCATCACTTCCTATCACTTAGAATCTAATGCTTCTATACTATATGAAATTTTATATACTGAATATTGACTTCAGTGCTTCTCCAATTTTATCTCATTCTTTATTATTTCTTTGTCCACTTTGAGTAAAATCTTACTGACCTCTGCCTTTCTTTTGACCGTAATGATATCCTTTTTCTGCCCTTCAAGATTTTCCTTATAAACTTCCCTTTTTCCTTAGGGTTCTACCAGATTATTTGGAAGTAAAAGGTAGACTTCTTTTTAGGCTTTTCTCAAATGCACTGTGTTATATTCATAAAGAGAAAGATGGAAAGAATTTCTAGGGAGAGTATGGTTAGAGTCTTAAGTGTTATTAACAGTTCTGAGTTTCAAAAGAATGTATAATCTATAAGGTTAGAGATTGCATGATGAGTTAGTGTAGGAAAAGATTATGCCATGTATATGAGGACACAACATGAGTTTCACTATGTTTTCAAAATATGCTTACTTTTGGAAAGTTTTCAGTACTTTCTAAGTTTGAAATAATCATCCTGTTATTAAGCATATTTTAATCATTTAAATAATTTGTAAATTAAAAGGAAGAAATTTATAGACTGGCAGCAGGATGATGGTTGTCTTGGCAACCATTTAGGATGAGGAATAATGAACAGTGTAGTAATGTTTGGCTGAAGAAGAAAACAGAGGAATTATTACTAGTTACTGTTTCCAGTATTTGAGTGACTGCCATGGTCAAGATAGTATGAAGTTGTTCAGTTGGTTTCAGAGCCACTCGGTGGAAGTTAAATGTTTGCACAATTAGATCTGTTTAATGTTGGAAAGAGAGATCTCTGAATGGAGGGGAAGAAACCTTTCTAATCTTGGAGGTTTTCAGGCAGAGGCGCATGGCCATCTCCCAAGTAAGGTAGAGATGAGTTAACTAATAGGCTGAGAGGTGAAGCATGACAACTTCTGACATCCCCACCAACTCTTAGATTGTATTATAAATGTTAAATGATGCATTTGTTGTGTATTTCTTAAAAGCATGAATACTAGGGAAAAAATTGACAGGTTGAATGTCTACCTATAGTCTTAAATAGTTTAGAGATAGGCATCTTGAGTTTCTATAGAACAGTTTTCATATTGGAACTTAATATATGCTATTATCTACCTTCACTTTTCCTTTTCTTTTTCTTTTCTTTCCATTTCCTTCCCTTTCTTCCCTTTACCTTGCCTACCCTTAATCCATCCATTCCAATTCTTTCCTTCTTTTTTTCTTTTTATTAAAATTTCTCGTCACTGGACATCTTCTTAAACCTAAATTAAATGGAATAAAAACTATTTCATCTACTCTCTTGCCTGTTATTATTATCTGTCCAGACACATCAGCTTCAAATGGCCACTGGCGTGGTAAGTATGACATGGCCATAAACCAAATGGTTTAATGGCACCTCTGCCCCCAAATGATAGGTGGTGGTTATATAAGGTCAGTGTTTATCACACTGGCGGAGCTGTTTGTTTCATGCCCATTAAACACATTCTAAGTTTAGATGCCTAGGACATTACTGGAACTTTGTTGTCACATGTGGATGTTTTGATTCCCTGTAGAAAGTGAAGATGTAATTAAAAATAAAACCACCTATTGTTGTAAGTTTTGGTCTATGAGTCTAATGAAATAAAAGATGTGAAAAGATATTGCTCCTGTAAAAAAGACCTCCATCTTATTATCTTACCTCAGAGTCCAAATATATACTTGATACATAAGGCAACTTTATCTCAACTATTCTGAGTATGCTTAGAAGCAGGTGATTTTAGAAATAATTAGGATCCAAATAATTTCATATTTTTAAATTAAGCTCAATAACATGGAATAGTATACATACAGTATATTTCCAAATGACCTTATTATTTTGCAGTGATTAGGTCATAGACTTACAAATTATTATAGTATTATCACTATCTCAAGTTACTTGTAACATTATATTTGTTTCTATTCACATTTCATTTGTAGAAATAAAAATTATAATTTCCAAATGATGATAGTCATTTAGAATTTCCTACCTATCATTTTACTTTTAAGAAAAAGAATTTGCATTACTTATATGTATATAATTATTCCCAGGACTGTAAATGACGTGAATAACAAATATATTATTTTGTTACTTTTCTAGGTGAAGACCCTGAAACGAGAAGAATGAGAACAGTTAAAAACATAGCAGATTTGAGGCAGAATTTAGAAGAGACAATGTCTAGTCTTCGTGGGACGCAGATAAGCCACAGGTTTTTATCAATCCTGCATATTTTGAGGCCAGTAAAGAAAAAAATTACAGTCAAGCACTTGATTTTTTATAATGATAAAGAAGGCTTTTTAATGTTTTCTAATTGTTTTCTCACTTAAATTTTACATGATAAAACTGGTTACTTCTCAGCACAAACCCAAGGACTTTTTTCTCCTGTCTACATTTTCTTCTGTATAATTTCCCATTCAAACTGAATTAGCTACTATACCACCATCACTACTAAATGGATTTTCATGCCCTAAAGAACAGTTACTGAAGTTGCAGTGGAAATGCATCTGGGGATGAGTGGTAGAGAGATTTTCAAACATAATTGTAGTTAACTTCCAGAAAAGTCCTGGGAAGGCTACAGTCGTCAATTAAATATTTGTCAAGACTGTGAAATAATATTTTGTTTTATCTAAAATGTAATGATGGCCTTTCTTTTGAAAACAAAAAAGCAAAACAAAACACGAAAAGAGAACAAAACAAAACCCTGCTAATGAGTGCCTCTTCCCACACTTTGACATCTGCAGAGATGTTTAGGAATCTCATTATGAATGTATAATTTACCTTTCATGAAAATGATGTTTCTCTGAGAAATGACTCTCAATCCCATCCTTTCCTGTCTTCATGCATCCTTGGTCTGTGGCCCCAAGTGAACCAGATTATAGTTACTTCTTCATTTTATTTGACAGCACCCTGGAGACAACATTTGACAGCACTGTGACAACGGAAGTGAATGGAAGAACCATACCCAACTTGACAAGCCGACCCACTCCCATGACCTGGAGGTTGGGCCAGGCATGTCCTCGACTTCAGGCTGGAGATGCTCCCTCTCTGGGTGCTGGCTACCCTCGCAGCGGTACCAGTCGGTTCATCCACACAGACCCCTCAAGGTTCATGTACACAACGCCTCTCCGTCGAGCTGCCGTCTCTCGGCTGGGAAACATGTCACAAATTGACATGAGTGAGAAAGCAAGCAGTGACCTGGACGTGTCTTCTGAAGTTGATGTTGGTGGATATATGAGTGATGGAGATATCCTTGGGAAAAGTCTCAGGAGTGATGACATTAACAGTGGGTAAGTGGCCCCGGGCCCTAGTCTCTAACAGAATTGTATAAAGAGGGGTGCTCTATTAAGATGCATTAGTTATAAAGAGGGCATATAGGTTAGTTCACAAAGTCATTAGACAGTGTGAGAGATCTAAGATATTTATGGTATTTCAGATCCTCTTTTCTGTTCATTCATGAAAAGTAAAAAAATCTCAGATTTCTATAATACCTTTTCATTATAAGCCATTAAATTTCTCTACTGTTAGTTCAGAGAAACATGTGCCCTATGTTTTTCAGAGTGGGTTTCTCATGCTTCTTAAATAACGTATTTTATAGTGAAGTATGTGGGAAGGAGACAAGAAGAATTTTGCTGAGGTGCCATTTTGGTTTCTGTTTTTCGCTTGTCAAAATTATCTTTAACTGCTTCGAGAAACAAATATTTTATAGCATTTTTAAATTCTGCATTTCCATTCTAACTTGAGGGAAAATTATTTTAGAGTTGAAAGTTTTCATCTATTTATTTTTTGTGATGGTATCAGATGTGCTATTTTATCTTAGTCCTTGTTTCCTTCTGTTTCTTATTACTTTCTAAAAAATGTTGTGATTATAATAAAACTTTTAAAGTGTTTTAGAAATTTGGACTATTTCGTTCAACCTGGGGATGAGCCCCAGTGGAGGCAATAGGATATTTCTATCAAAACTACTTTTATTAATAATTGTAATTGCGCTTTTGAATACTTCCTGTTAACTACTATACTCTTATTAAATGCTTTAAAGATGTTGATTCATTTAACTTTTCACCACTAGCCCTTATGAGGTGAGCATTTTTATACTTGTTTTTTGAATAAGGAAACTGATTGTAACTGGTCTCAATTGTATATGGAAAGGCTAGACTTGCATTAGAGCTCATGTATGTCTGACTTCAAAACCCAGGCTCTGTAATGCAAGGAAAAGCTTCCCAATTAACCTTATCTATATTTTGCACTTCAGTCTGCATTTCGAGCTGTTCTTTGTCATTATACATCTGAGAAGACTAGTGTCAGAAATCATTCTTCTACATGACTAACCTTTCCTGACTTTATTCATGAAAAGCTTGTTTGAAGGGTGAAAGACCTTAAAAGTACAAAAGAGCTTTTTATCAGATTTATAGCTCTGCTCTGATATCCTGATATTCAGCAGTCTATTTCAGAGTAGCTACCTTATCTGAATTTCGAAGGATTTAGAATCAAGGGGGCAAATTATGGACAATTAGGGTAGAAAGTAATTGAGTAGCCACTATAGTCAGTGCCTAATTTACATTCCTTTATACCATTTGCTATCTGTGGGATCCTTGGGAACTTAATTTATCCCTTTTTTTGGTCATTTTTAATAAGGATAATGTTGCAGAATCTCCATAAAATTATTTGGAATGTGGGAAATAACTCACAAAATTGTACATAGCAAAAAGCCTATGCTCAATAAGTTTGTCATCCTCATAAGTATACTTAATATCATTAATAATTGTACTAATTTGTGATTGTTATTGTCATAATCATTGTGAGTATTTAATACCACCTGGGAGAGAACACCCAGTTCAGGAATGGCAACACAAGAATATGTAAGACATGAACCTTTTCTCCCTTGTCTCTCCCCTCTTTCTTCTTTCTTTCCTCTCTCCCTCCAATATTCTCCTTTCTTTTCTTTCTCTATCACTTTAAATGTAAGCATATATGTTATTTATTTTTATATTCACTACTAGATGAATATTTAATAATATATATAGCCATACACATATACATATGCATATATAGATATATACACACATATGCAGGCAATCTCATTATTTGTGGTACTTATGTTCTATAAAGTCACCACAAACACTGAATTAGTGAGTACTAAAGCATTACTCCCAAAGGATATACAGACTAGATTCCTGCGAGCCTTTGGTCATAACATTTCATCAATGAATTAATATATAATCTTTTTTATGTTTATTTCAATTTAAAGACATCTTATTTATTATTTGACACATATTTGTTGATTCGTTAATGTTGAAGTCATAATTGACAACAGTGTAATTCATGCGTATTTTTTCCTAAGACACATCAGTCTTCTTGCACTTAGGAACACAAGACAGCACTTCAGCACTACAGTTGGGGCCATTTTTAAACAGCAAAATCTCTAACAGGAAGCACAAAAATGTGAAAAAGGAAGCTCTAAATAGACTGTGAAAAGGACACTTATTTACAGTAAGAGAACTGAAACAAGAAGGCAGAATGTCACCTTGTTTGACCTCAGCTGGGAATGTTCACATGGGCAATTCCCCTTTTTCACTGCTCTTAGTATGTCCATGAATGACCACGGAAGTGCTGCAAGTATTGATTTTAAGCCTACAAATTTTAGCGAATAGACAAATTCACAATTATGGAATCGTGAGTCATGAGGATTAACTGTATTTATTTACACACACATAACATGCTTATCTGGAGAGAAAAAAGCATTTGTTGGGAGCAGTTTAACTCAGAAATCAAGGGACACCCACAATGCAATGTGTGAGTAATTTTAAAAGGTTCATACAGATAAAATTTTAGCTTAGAGTTCAGGATTAAGGAGAAGGCACTAAATCTTGGCATGAAATAGGAAGAAGAAAAGGAAATATGTTAGTACTGTTCCCTTATTTAAACAGCTATAGAGGAGGGAAATACATTAAGAGAAAAATTTGTAAGAAAGGTATGTTTTGTAGAAAATATATTAGTCATCAAGCTTGACTAATAAATATATATAATTTTCAAAGCAGAAGGACAATTAGATTAGATGACATTCAAGAATCTTTCCTTTAACTGAGATTCAGGGAATCTTAAATATTTAAAGATAAGAATTGAGAGATATGGACTATGTGACAGGCCTCAGTAACATTAAGCTTAGAGGTTTAAATTGTATACTATTAGCAATGGAAAACACTGTTTCTTATAAAAGATTATGTCATAGTCACAGAACACCACATGAGGATAATGATGGTTTTTGAAAGACCATTTTAGGGGAAATCTGCAAAACTTATTGAGGAAAGAAGCTCTGGGGATAGATTTCAGACACTATTGCAAGAATTTGGGTCCAAGGTCTTAAAGTCAGAAATATGGAAGTAACATTAATAGGGATGAAAAAACGGGGAAAAAATTATATGGGAAGTACCATAAAGTTAAAATTTACAGAAACAATGATAGGCTACCCATGAGAATATAAGAGAAGTAGAGAATTCAGACAGCATGCACATTTTGTAAGTGAAGGAGATAGAAAATGGTACCATAAGAGAAAAATGGTGCAAAGAGAGCTGATTTTTTTTTTAATTTTGGTGAGAAGGCAGAGAAAGAAGATGAGGAATTTAAAATGCTGAGGTGGAGGCAGTGGGGGTAAAGCAAAAGTAGTGCCCATGGTAGAGATATAAGATAGGGTATGATCTCATCTAGGAGATAGTAGAATTATCTCCTCATGGGAGACATGAGGAATCCTGGGAAAAGAATATAAAGAGAAGAGGGATCATGAGCTTATGTTTGTATTCAAAAAGTATTTCTTGAGTTCATCCTGTGTCAAGCAACATTCTAGGCACTGTGTGTGAATAATATAGACACAGTGCCTGCCCACTTGTAACTCACATGCTAGTGTTTTTATATTTTTATAGGTTCTCATTTTTTTCAATAGATGAATAGTAATATATACACATATGTATTTAAGTGTTTGTATATGAATTCTTAGGTAAGTAGTTTTTTAAGTCAATTTTTTAAAACAACTGATTTCTGTATATAATAATATATATTACAGGCATACCTATACTCAGAAGCATTTTGTATTTTCCAGGATTCTATCTGTATTAGTTAACACTACTGTAACAGAGAAATCTCAAAATCTCAATAACAACACAAAGAAGCTCATTTCTCTTTTGCATAAAACTCTCACCGGTGTTTCTGACCTTCAGTTGGGAAATAAGCACCATATTTGAGACTAAGGAGGATGTTTTTATTCAACTAGGTTTTCTATATTACCCTGGGCACTGATATTCAACAGGCAGATGGCAAAGAGAGGAAGAACCATGATGTAAGAATATTTTGTATGTACTGGGCCTAGAAGTGGTGCATATGACTTCTACCCAGAACTGCTGTGTGTCCAGATCTACCTGTAAAAGAGGCCGTGAAATACAGCTTCGCTAAGCATGTAAGATGCCGAGGCAATTGTTTTAATGAAAACAGGCTAGTCTCTGCTAACAGGCTAGTCAGAAGAAAGTATGTTGTTATACCCACTGTCCTTTCTACTTATTTTTTGCCTCATTGGAAAACCAATTCAGACTTCTGTTCTCCATTTTTGTTCCTTATCAGTCTTTCAAATTAAGTCTTGGAGAGGTCAAAAATGAGTGCATTTAAATATGCATCAGTGGTCTACATGTTCTATGTTGACCAACAGTCATTCATATTCAGTATCTAAATTAACTACGTAAAAATTACACTAATCTTGTATGAAAACTTCCTCTGGTGAGGTTTACCTGTTTGGCCTTAGACATTTTTCTTTTGCCCTGGTAGAGTACAGAATGCTGAAATTTAAGGAATGACTCAGAGTTATGTTCCCAGGGTAGAAGGTGTCTGGGCATGGTCAACAGGTGATATAGCTGGTTTCAGTTCAAACAAAATTAGTGGGTATTGTGTGGGCACCTAGGATGAGCTGTACTTTACTGCTCACCAGTTTACATAGTGTGCCATGGTTGGCCTTGGTAGGATGTACCCTGATGTCTCAGCCTAGAATTAAAAGGTGTGAAGATGAGAAGGCTAGAGCCATCCAGGGGAATTTTAATTTGATTGATGGTGTTTTCTTTAAATAGGCAAAATGGGCATAGAAATGTCTGTGCCACTGTTCATGAATAAATTGAATCACAAAGTTAACTTTCTTCTCCCATTTTTAATCAGTGATTAAATGGACAAAAGGCTCAAAATACAAGGTAATGAATGGAGATGTTTAATTTAGGATTTTTTTCTTATGTAACCAAAGAATGTCATGAAGTAAACGAGAATGGAGTTTTATATTTTGTGTTCTTTAGGTAGAACTCAGAATATCAGTCAGTATTCTGAGAATTCAAATTTCTTTAGCATGCAGTCTTATCTCTTCCTTCTCCTTTTAAAATTACTTTAAACCCTCAAGATTGTGAATCTGTTAGTAATTAGGAATTAGTCAGAGGAAAGCCTCTTACTTAAAATGAGTCTCATTGAAAAAGTCTCCATTTATGGAGTAAAAAAAGGCACACCCTGGAAAACTGCAGGGAAAGTTACATATTTTAATTGGGTAGAAATTGAGTTATCTGCATACGTAACAGTGATAAATCATCGGGCCAAGAAAATAACCTAAAATTCTGCTTTAACTTACATGGTCCAAACACAGAGTAATTTAATTATGGGGAATGAAATTTTAAAAAGGGGGGGTTGTTTTAATTCTGCTTCTCCCTCATCCTTCTTCAGTTCTCCCTTGGTAAACTTTGTGAGGACTGGAACACACATAACATTGGAAAGGGCAGGGTTTCCTGAGTTGGGTTAAAAGAATTTATATGGTAAATCATAGATTCCTGACCTTAATCCTTCTAGTAATTTCATATTTAAGATACAGGACTTATTTTTAGTGAATGTAGAAATTCTAGTGGAAAAATGTCTGGTAATTCTAGCCAACGCTTCGATAGCACTTATTACAGGCTGGACAATGTTCTATGTATTTTACACATATTAACTCATTTAAAATCTCACCATAACTGTATGAGATAAGCATATTGTTACTATCTCCATTTTACAACTGCAACAACTGAGGCATTGATAGTTTAAGTGATTTCAGGTAGAACTCAGAAAATTAGTTAATCGGCACTCTGAAAATTTAAAATTTCTTGAAGCGTACAATGCTGGACTTGATCCTGAGCAGCCTGGCTCCAGCTTGAACTCTGAAGCCCCACAACACACTGACCTGTGAAGTATTCTGCATGTCTACTTATACATACTTCTCCCTGAGGAGCTGATTTCTTACAGCATATCATTCATTATAAGTCTGGTTTTCTTTGCTAGCACGTTTTATCTAGGGAGCAATTCTTAATATTGTCTGAACTCATCTAAAGGAAGAGGCTGAACTGGAGTTACTTTGAGGTAAAAACCAACAAACAAACAAAACAAAACACTTTAGATGCTCTGTGTGGTCATGTCATTAAGAAACAGCTAATTATAACAGTGACTAATATGAGATAGAATTCTAGGAAGATATGGTGGAAGCATAGTTTTTGAATATTCCCAAATCCCCACAAAAACAGACAAAGCAGCTAGATAGCAAGCCAAAAAAAAAAAATGATTGTCATTTACACAAAAAAAGATGATGATAAGGTATCATCTTAAACCCAAGTATAAGCAATTGGGAACAAACAGCCAAGAGCCAAAGGACTACTAGCATGGTTCTGGTCTCAATGTAAGAAAAAGCAGAGGGTAGTAGTGGGGCCTCTGATAACTGAATAGCTACGAGAAACTGAGGAGAAAACGCCCAGCCAGGGCTGACTGAAGGTAGCAGCTGAAGCTGCGAGGGGTTTTGACCACTTGACCATCCAGGAAGAACAAGGGCCAAAGGTCATGTCTGAAGGGAATGGAACAATCCACTTTCAATTACTTCATTAAACTGTCCAGCCAGAGCTCCCTGCTAGAGCAGGACACCACACCAATGGAAAACTTCTGGGATCAGAAGCAAATTGAACAGGATGTGGCAATAAAGGTAAAAGGACAGATAAAAGTGGGAGATGGAAACAGAGTCCAAAAATCTCAAAAAGCTAATCATCACATTTTTAAACACTGCACAAAAATAACACAAATAGTTAATGTATGAAGTTGGAAAGGCTTCTTTTTATTCAGAAAAATTAAGCAAGAGAAAAGATTCAGGATAAAACCCCATATAAGCCAGAAACATATGCAACTCCTATAACTAATAAAGGATTGATATCAATGAGGAAAGAAAAAAACAAAACATAAAATTTAATAGAAAAATGAGCAAAAAAGAAACATTTCACAGATAAAAAAAAAATGGCCTATAACAAAGTAAAAATATGTTCATGCTCCTTGGTAATCTGGAACTTACTTGCAGGTTAAAACCAAAAAGAGAATTCTCATCCATAGGCAAGTAGGAGTTTATTCTGAAACTTTTTGGCATTGATTAATATAAATATATGTATATTTCTCTTATGACCGAGTGATTCTCTTCCTAGATTTAGACCTTAGATATGCTCTTGCCTGTAAGCACAAAGAAATGAATGTACACAAATGTTCACAGCAGCATTGTTTGTAACAGCAATGCTACATACTAAAAACAGCCCAAATGTCCTGTAATGTGCTTATAAAATGAAGTTATTCAACCATAAAATAAATAATGGAACATTATACATCTACATAGATGATTTGCAGGAATGTAATTTTGAGTGAAAAAAGTCAACAAAAGAAAATATATAGTATGATTCAATTTATATAAAGTTCAAGTCAATGAGATGCTAAACAATATATATTTTAGAGCTACACACCCAAGAGGTAGAGCCATAAGGAAAAGTAAAGGAATACATAACAGAAAACTCAAGACAGTAGATATCTCTGGAAGAGAGGTTTGAGGATGGTACAAGGAGGAGAGTGTATGGACATTAAAGAAACTGGAAATGTTGTATTTTTGAAGCCAGGTAATGGGTATATGATAGTTGATATTACTTTTATTATTTAAATGTACTTTTGTGCTTCATACACTTATATAATGATATTTCACTATAAAGCTGTTTTAAAAATAGTATGGAGTTCTTATTATCATAGATTTATATATCTTCATGTTGACTGAGAAAGTAGAATTGAACAACATTAAAAGATAAGATATTTACTTTTTTATATTTCAGTGAATTCCAGACATAATTAGAACATAATGATGCAATTCACAGATTTGAATAGACTCTATCTTGTAATAGCTAGAGGCGATGAGTGACAAGACAAGAGAGTCATATATCTAGATTGTTGATTGAGTGAATGGTATGTATATTTTCCTGTAACTGTACTGGCATATACAAAAAATCATGAGCTTTTGTGATGAACGTAATACATGGTCAGTTTATGCTATATCTAATGTGCTTATAGGAAATGCACATATCTCTCTATAGGAAGTTTAATATCTTATTCTAGAGCAGGGTGGTGACTTATGGCCTGGAAATATTTGGAAAACAGATACCTAAAGAAATTATGCTATAAGTATGCGAAGTTTATCTACACAGAAAGATAGCAATAGAAAGGGAAGAGGAATTAGTAATGCTTTGTAGGACTCCTGGGTTCTTTTTTATGTGATTCATTTTATAGCTTATAGGATTTGAACACAATAAATTATCCTGACTTTCTTGTATAAGTCCTTAATCTTTTTTGTGCCTACTTATTTTTTTTATACCTCTAATGTGGGGATAATAATGTTATTACATGGAAATTTGAACCGTTCCTGACAACATTTGAAACATTTAATGCATCTTGGTTATCATTTTATGATAGTGGCCACTTATGGCATATATTTTACTTATCAAATAAATTAATTTTGAGTTTAGTAATGTTTCATTATTCCTTTAACCATCAATGCTTCAAAAATGGTATTTACAAAATGAAATGATCTTGATTTTATTTTGCATAAGAGTCATATCTTCTACAAGCCTGTTCAAAATATTGAATAACAAATGAGGAAAAGAGAAAGATGAGTTACTTGTTGTAGTAAGGAAGATTGATTTCCTAATAAACTTGAAAAGATATTCTAATTCTTTCTGATGAGTAGAATATATACATAGAAAAAACTATAACAAAGACTATTTGCATAATTATTGAAACTTATGAACAGTTTTTTATTAAGTGAAATTTTACAGGTGAGGTCATTTAATTTCCTGTTGATTACAATCAGACATTTATTTTCAGGTACATGACAGATGGAGGTCTCAACCTGTACACTAGAAGTCTGAACCGAATACCAGACACATCAACTTCCAGGGATGTCATCCAGAGGGGAGTTCATGATGTGACAGTGGATGCAGACAGGTAATGACATCAGCATAAATGATTGTGAGATGTGCATAAAGTAATTTCCTAAATGAGATTCTAGGAGTTTTGCAGTATAAACCAAAGGACTTTTATTTTAACATAAGAATTATTTTTGAAACATTATAAAACCTAAGTGGTTTCACTCACAAGACTTTTTAGCTCTGTACACTGGAAAAATTGCCTTGCTGATGAGAATATTTAAATTTCAGCTTGCATGGTGGCAAATTTTAATATTTGTAAAAGCAAAATTATAAACACAGACTTACATTCTTTACTTGAAAAGAACCCTGGCTAATAAATTCAATTCTGATACCCTCAGATATACCTGGAGGCTAATGATATAAAGATTGAAGTGTAATTCAAATGATCAGGTGCAGTAAGCGTAATGCTTTTCTTGAGGGGCTTGTCAAAAGCATACAACTCTTGCTTTAGGCTAATTTCTGTTTCATAATTGTTTCAAGATGTGTGTGTGTGTGTGTGTGTGTGTGTGTGTGTGTGTGTGTGTGTGTTTCACAAACTAGTTATTATTTTGCTGGAATATGCTTTGTTAATTTTATCAGAACCACTTCTGTTTGAGAATGGTCTTTGTAAAATAATGTAAAATATACTTCTGACCTCATTTTGCCCCCTCTTCACTCAGAATTTTCTCTTTATTGAGAAAGAAGTGCTGTATATCAAGCAGTTCTTTAATTCAGCATTTCATAAAGAGGACAAAAGATTAAAACCTTTTGTATTCACATTCTGAAATAAGAACTGTGCACAATTCCTTGTGCATTTTAGTACAGCCAACTCCAAAGACTAGACAGTGAATTATGATATTAGTTTTCAGTTTCTCCTCTCTCAGATGCTACTGATATTTTAACTTCTGTTGGCCAGTGGAAGTTTTATTTCTCATCTTGTGTGCATCATTGTCTTCTAGTCTGTATACCGGGTGTGTGTGTGTGTGTGTGTGTGTGTGTGTGTGTGTGTGTGTAACATGTGGTTACAAATAACTTATAAAAAATTTTGCCACCCACGCCCACACATTAACTCCTCTTCAACAATTTTCCATGCCTGACTCCTTCACTAACTTCAACCACCCTGATTCTTTCTGCTTTTGAATCGATGCTTCCTCTGTCTGGAATACCTTTGCTACATTTATTACATTATTGCCTCCATCACAATATTTCTATTTCAGATTAATGTTACTTTCTCAAAGAGGTGTTTCCAGAATAGCTAAGATACATTTCATTTTCAGTCACTTTCTTGGCCATTACCTTACACATTTTTTTAATTTAATTTACACATCACTTCTTTTAATATATCATACTTATTTTTGTTTATTTCCTCATTGCATTGGAAGCCCACAAATGCAGAATTTTGTCATATTCATTCTATATTGTCCCTTTAACAAATGCTTGTGGAGTGATTGAACAAAGGAATGAATATGTACTGTATATTGATATAAGCTATAAGCTAGCAATAGGGTTCAATAGGTAGCAAATGAGGCCAGGAAAGAATCAAGATTCTTTAAAGATATGTAAGAGAGAGAATGAATTATGTAGGAAAATAAGAAGCATTAAGAGGAAGAAATCCAAAGTGTAAATCTTATTTTTAATCTAATGACCTACTCATTGTTAGCTGGCTGTGGTAAACATTAAAGGAGGGGAAAATTTTGTGGGTTTTTTTTTGGGGGGGGGCCAAGGTGTGGGGTGGGAAGAGATTATAGTGGCAGAACCTAGGAGTCAATACAAGGTGACTTATGTGGAAGATGATTGGGATGACTAGCTCTTTTTGCTCCTATGTGGCTCCACATTGGGGCCTGGCTGAGGAGCTTCTGCCAACATAAAAACTCTGGTATGCACCGAATAGATGGGAATCTGTGCAAGCAGTGGAGTTCCAAGTTTGCTACTTGAACCTTCAGCATTAGCATCACTTGGGATCTTGTTAGAAATGCAGGCTATCAGCTCCATCCAAGACTTACTGAATCAAAAACTCTGTGATAGAGCCCAGCAATCTGAGCTTTAACCAGCTCGCCAGGTGATTCTCATGTACTCTAAAATTCATGAAAGAGTATCTTAACCGATGCCATGCCTTCGAAAGTATAAAACATTTAACGTAAATATTTGAACTTAAAAAATACATTTTAAGTTTTTTATTTACTTACTTTATTAGCTGTATTCAGTCAAGGGAAGGAGACTCAAAATAACAGTGGCACTGTTTTACATTAGATCAACTAATAATGAGTTGCACCTGAAATAAACTACCTGTTAGTCAGCTTTGGAGAATTATGTAAAAGATTTTAGAAAGAATTACGTAATTTAAGGAAGACAAAAAATAATTTAGTAACTTGTATATATTAAACAGCAAAAAGATGGCAGTGAAAATTCTGCTATCAGCAGAGATAGGAGTTTCTCTTTTATTATAGATAAGTCTGAAGCTCTTTTAAAATCCTATGTGCAGGAAGTGATTCTGAGTGTATACAATTTTAAAATGCATAGTCTTAATATTGTAGTTGTGTAAGTCCTTCTGTTAATTTAAAATACCTCCTTATACAGGATGTATACAGGATGTTGTTTCATAAAATGTTCTTAATTCTTATATCCATTCCAAATAGAAGAGGCAAGGATGGCTATGGATGGCTATAAAATATCTATAGCCATAAGGTATAATATCTCTTCAGTTTTACTCAAAAAAGATACTGAGGAGTCCTGCACTTCAAATAAAACCCGCTTAACTTTATTTAATTCAGTGATCCTTAAGTTTTTTTCATCACTGATTCCCCTACTTTTTTTATTATAACAATAATTAATTGGTTCCTGTAATATTTTAAGAAATACTGATGTAGCCTAATGCCCTCATTTGGTGGCTATAATTGCACAAGGGTTTGGGTCTTTTACCTCCTAAACTTCCAGTTTCTCAGCTACCCTTAGTCAAGGTCTTTTAAATAATATGAAACATTAGTGTTGGGTTCATTTTAATAAATTGATAAGGCTTATGATAATTCACCACTAAGAAAGTTTAAAAGTAATATATATTTATATACATAATTTTATTAATTTTTTATATTTTTTAAATGCAAAAGCTGTATCTGTGAAAATGCACTTACATAATAACAAAGTGGTCAGCTGCCTGGAATAGCAATGAATCTGCATTGTTTGTGTCGCTATAGTAAAGGTTATAGGTTCCTCTTTGATCCTCTTCTGATTAAAATGGGCTATAGAGAACAGCTGATTTCTTCTTTCTAGCAGATTGAAAGAGCCCCTCAAAAAAGAGGAAGGCTTTCAACAGTCAACTGTAGTATATTTTAAGGATTTTATTACGTAAAGACATTACAGTTCCATTACTTTCCATATCAATCTAACACAAACCCCATTTCCTTCTTAACTAAGAAAAGATTACAGAATGGGGCTAATCCTTGTAGATATTTGGAGACTTTCTGGGAACTTCATAAATAAATTCACCCAGTTAAACTGTGTGGGCTTTCTTCATTTTGCTCTGTTTATAATGAGATTAATCCTAATTCACATAAATTTACAGTTGTATTGTTCTGTATTTTAAAACAGCTTTGGGGGGAAAGAGGGATTTGATTCTTGCTTTGGCCTTTATTACTATTAATAACCTTACACTGACTTCCATGCTAGCATTAACAAATATTTGATTATTAAATATATAATTACCTCCTAAGTACCTGACAGCGTAATAGCACCTTGGGTAAAAATAAAACAAAATAATAAAGACGAAAAACTTCCTGAGTTTAATAGTCAAAGAGAATAATGTAAACAAAAAATAAAGTGATAAAATTTACCAAGTCACAATAGATGTATATACAAAGTACCTTAGAAGCACCAAAGAGAAATAAATAATAATTTCTACTTGGAAGACTTCAAAAAGCAGTATGACTTAAATGGGCCCATAGTAAAGCCTTCTTGACGTATAGCCTGGAAGAAAGCAGAAGGAATGTGGGATTGAGAACATAGAGGCAGAAAGAGTTTAGTTTAAGGAGATGTTAGAAAACAATAAGTGAACAGTAGTGAAACCCATAAAAACAAATTTCATAAGGAACTATTTCAGTAGAAAAAAAAAGGGCCTCAGTGTAGAACTGGGTTTAATTCTGAATACAACAAGAAAAAGTAGTGATTTATAGCCCACAAGCAGAATATGGGGGTCAGTAGATGGAAAATTACTAAGAGGAGATATTAAGGTGGGGGAGATTCTTGCTAAACTCGCTCAACAGGATTCTTGCTGAAGGTAGGCCAGGTTAGTCAAGTACTGAGGGTGCAGAATGAGAAATTTGACCAGATATTGAAGGTAATATCAAGGGTAAGGGATTCTCTCTGAACTGACCTAACAGGACTATTACTAAAACCAGGCATGCAGGCTCAGCAAAGGGCCAAGGTCAAAGATTAGTTGAGAAGAAACCTCGGAGGACCCTGACTGAAGTTTGGTCAAGGAGAAAATCTTTGTCAGAGCCATTAATAATGTGATTTTGCTAGTGGACTAAGAATGTGAGCAGGATGACAAGAGACAAAGGATCCACAGGGCCATTCTGGAGTGTTTGGACCTGTAGGTGATGAACTATTTTACTAATTTAATTAGATTTTTTTTTTAATTTCAAAGCAAGAGCACATGTTATAATCATTGCATTTCAAAGAGAATTCTTCCACAGCAAATAGAGAAGAGGGGTGATTCAAAGACAGACTGCTTAGGAAATAACTATAAAAGTCTTCGTAAAGACAACGAGTGGATGTGGGGACACTGTTTCTAGAGAAATTGGGTCTGGTCTATGTTTGTTACTCTGCATGGGCTGCCATAACAAAATACCAAACTGAGTGGCTTAAACAATAAACATTTATTTTCTCACAGTTCTGGAGGCTATAAATCCATGTTCAGTGCTGGTAAATTCACTTTCTGGTGAGGGCTCTCTTCTTGGCTTGTAGATGGCCTCCTTCTCACTGTGTTCTCGCATGGCCTTTCTTTTGTGCTCCTTAGGGATGAGAGAGAGAAATCACTCCTATCTATTCTTCAACTTGTAAGGACATCAGTTGTATTAGAATGAGGTAACACCCTTATGACCTCATTTAACCTTAATTGTCTCATTAAAAAACTTATCTCCAAACACACACATTGGAGGTTAGGACTTCAACATATAAATTGGGGAGGTTGGCACAATTCAGTCTATATCGCTTTGTAACTCAGGTGATTTTATTCTTGCAGATACAGGTTCAGTCACTGTATAAGTACTGGATTACAGTAGTGAGTATATGTAGTATGTACATTAGAAGCTCAAATCCTACAAGGATCAGGGAAATCACTAAATGAATGAAGCAGAAGGGACATGGTAAATCTGACCTCTCCAAAAGAGACAGCTACCCTGAGGTCTAGAAGTTGCTTTGTGTGGAAATGCACAAATGTGGAAAGGAGGACCAAGGACTGCCAAACCATTTGATTTTTCAAGTGGTGTCAAGAGTCTGAGCTTTTGTGAGAAATTTCATAATTTTTAAATATTGGTGTCTGTCTTAATAGAACTATGAGATTAATAAGTAGTTAAAGAAAAAAAATTTATTCAATGGCAGATAATCTAGAAAATCACAGAGAAGCCTATATACAGCAAGAGACAATGAATATTCTCCCATATGGTCATATAAACTTCCTAGGTCTCATAAAGTTTGCCACAGAGGTATGCTGATACTTGTGCATAATGAGAGTGCACCAGATATGAGACACCAGCCCACCAATTGCAAAAGCATCTGAGCACATTTCCAAGTTTTTAATGAAAGGCAGGACAAATCTCAGATCATTTTTCCAGCCACAGCAGCCCTCAGTGGAGCTGGCCTCAGGCATGCCTGAGGCCTTTTGTGGCAGTGACTAATTAATTTTGTTTAAACGTGTGTGAATTGACACTGTGCAGGCTAAGGGAGCATTTATTTCTGTGATGTAAAATGAGAAAACAAGCCCAAAAGAATGAACCCTTGACATTTAAGAGTGGATAAAGGAAAAGTAGCCATTAAAGAGACAAAGAAATCAGCTGTGACACAATATTGAGGAACACAATTAACTGATATCTTTGAGATGAAGAGAAGAGAGAACAGGCAACAGTGTCAATTTCCATGGACAAGTGAAGTTAAGTGGAGAAGGTTTATGCCAAAAAAAATTTTTTTAAAGAGTGACATGAAGTTTAACATTTGAAAAATAAAGGTCTCCTGGATAATTAAGAAAGGTATAAGCCACGGCCTGAGTTATTAAAATGAAATGGTCAGAGAAGTCAAAATATGGTTATGAAGATGATTTATCCAGGCGGATACTAAGTCAATATGATGACAAAATGTTCTCCTTAT
This sequence comes from Macroglossus sobrinus, assembly GCA_004027375.1. Lineage (NCBI taxonomy): Eukaryota > Metazoa > Chordata > Mammalia > Chiroptera > Pteropodidae > Macroglossus > Macroglossus sobrinus. The sequence goes on from PVKZ01000972.1 coordinate 394,082, forward strand.
AGGAAAGGAGAACAAAGCTTCAGGTACCAAATTCTTTATTAAATATAGACAAAATTATATAAAATGTAGTAACAAAGATACTCTTCCGGTCCATTCTAGATCATCTTTTATGTTGTTACTAAATCAGAGGTCCCAAACTGGTACCACAGACTGGTCCCAGTCTGTGGCCCATTAGGAACTGTGCCACACAGCAGGAGGTGAGCAGCAGGCAAATGAGCAATTGAAGCTCCATCTGTATTTGCAGCCACTCCCCAGCACTAGCATCACTGCCTCAGCTCCACCTCAGATCATCAGGCATTAGATTCTTATAAGAGCATTGGTCCTGGTGCCCAAAAGGTTGGGGACCATAGATCTAAATTATATTCCTGTGATTGATTTTAATTAGAAACTAATTAATTTAACTAATCATATTTTAAATTCATTTTTACATGTTTAATCATGACTTTTTGAAAGTATAAAAGCATAATACATCATAGAAATTATTGTTTTTGTATTGTATTAACTAACAGGTTTGATTTGTGATACTGCAATCCAGATACTGAAATCACAGTTGACGAAGGAGTTTGCAAAAGATCCTAAAAAATTGTCATGATTTTACATGCCTCAGTTTATCAGTCATTACAACTCAATATATTAGAGAAGTCTAGTAGGTCCAAACATCTAATCATACAGAATTCGTTGTTGGGAGGGAGAAACTTTTCCCTATCTTCTTAAGTTATGTGTTTGGGGATGTGCAAATTATACTGACAAAAGACAGTATCAAGAGATAAGACAGATTTTTATTCACGAATATATGTAGGAGTTCACAGAAAATGTGACTCAAAAAGGTGGTTAGAATTAGGATCTCAATTAATAGGTTAAGGGGAGTGGGAGAAGGGCACTATGGGTAAACGAATGACTTCTTGGAAAGATAATTGGGCCCTGAGAAGAAGAGATGGAAGACATGATAGTTTTGTGAGCATGTCTGTTTAGATGATTTCTTCTCCCTACTTCTTGTCTCTGGTAATAGAAGACAATCTTCTCTGGTTGCCAAACTCCCAAGGAGGGGATTTATGACAGTTGAATTTTAGAGGTTGCTCTGCTTTTAGCCAAATAAGAGAATTCAGGGGAAAAAAACACATTTCACAGTGGTATATTTTGGATCCCTGTATCTATAGTTGTTATCGATGAGCAGAAGATTGTGCTGCCTCTACAAAAGGGGCCTGATGAATTCTCATAAAATCAAGTTGGCATCATTTCTAAGGGAAAGTGGCCTTTGTTATTTCTGTAGCTTCACCAAATAGGAGAAGTAAAGGCAACAGAGATTCTCCTAAGCTACCAGGTAAATATCTCCAGGCTTCAGATTCATGATGCTTGTCACTAGTCTGTGTACACTCTAATAATTAATTCTATTCCGTGTTGATTTGTTCTAGCATAATCACAGAATCACTATATTTCCATATTTTAAGTATTTCCTTCATTAGCTTAACGGCTTTCCAGAGTAATTAAAAGCAAACACAGAAAGGATTAATAGGCTGAGACAGAAATAGATAAAGTAAATATAATTATTTCATTTCATAATCAAACGACCTGCCTTTCCCTTCCCCCAACCCCCGGTTTCTTTAAGTGGAGAGATACTAATGCAAACACTGGGGAAGGGGAAGTAGAAAAAGTTTTATTTCCCTCTCAGCTTCCTTTTGGCACTTGCTTACCATCACAGGATTATGAATTAATGATGAAATTTGTCCCAATTCTCCAAATTAACTGACTTCATTGTAAATAATCTTATAAACTTCCAATATGTTTAAGTAATCCGCTCATGTAATTAGTTCACACCGTACATATATACTGAGAACCTATTCTCTGCTGAGCACTATGTTCAATCCTATAGACCTTATACTCAAAGGTTTTAATTAGAAGGACATTAGAATAAGGATTATTAAAACCTAAAAAAGCCATTGATTCAAAAGATATTTGGATAATACAACTAGCCCAATTTTTAGATATTTTTGGTTGAGATACCTTTGAATATCTTTCAAAACATGCATACTGGTGGCTCTAAGCTTTATCTCCTCTTTTTAAGACTGCTTCTGACATGAAAATTGACCAAAGCTAAACTTTACCATCAAAGAATTAATCTCCCAATAGAAGATATGGTCCCCAGTCCTCTTCTTTATGCAGTTTTTCTTAACCATATCCCCTTCCAAAACAATTTAGTAATGAAGCTTATGAAAATGGTGATGATGATGATGATGATGATGATGATGATGATGAAGAAGAAGAAGAAGAGTCAAGGTTATTATAATGAAAACAGTATAATCATTATCAGTATGGAGAACCTAGTATGTGTAGCCAATATCCCATATTATGTAAACATATGACGTAAACCCAGTAGGGTGGGTTTTATCACCGCTATATTGTGGGACAAAGAGTTCTTAGGTCAAGTAACTTGCCCATAGATTCTTTGTTAATAAATGTTAATGGCAGGATTTGAATTTAATTTTTGTGTTTTATTACTCATAAAATTATTAATTTATAGAAAAGTTTTTATTGTGCTTGGAGGACATTTTCTGATTTTGTAAATTATTTTTCCACTTTGGTCTAAACACACCTGTGAAATACGAATAGATCTTTTTAATTCAACTTCTTAAGTGTTGGTAAATTCTTTCAGTATGTAATCATATTCTAGTTCTACTGCAGATTGTCAATAAATCTAAAAATACAATTGACAGAACAATATTTTCACATGTGTTAGAGCTCTTAAAGGCTTGTTATTTTGTTAAAAACTAGTAAAGCAATTTAACAGTGTTTTGTTCATTTTTATATATATAAATCTAGCATAGTCTTAAAATCTAGAAGTCTTTTGATGTATCTATTTTTAACAGGCTCAAGAAAAAATACAGAAAAGTAAAAAGAGAAAATATATGTTCAACTTATATACAGAAAAGTAGTGAAAAAGTACTTATATGAAGAGAAAAGCAATTTGGACCTTTATAGTACATGATTTTTTTTAAAAAGTAGTAAAAAAGGAGAGATTGTGTTACCTAATTTGTTTAGTTTGATTTAAGAAATTACATCCATACATGAAACACTTGTTTTTTTTCATGCAAAAACCAGGGGTGAATTAATTTTTAATAGGCAAACAAATGGGGTGAGACATGCAACTTGAGATAATTAAAGTGAGGGCTTTCAGCTGACAGCTGATAAATTCTGCATCTTCTTCACTTCAGCTTTATAGAGTGGCTATCATAGACTTATTTAGTAGAGTCATACGTGCTTCATTTACATTCTTTTTCTCTTACTTATTTGTCTTTGAAATGGTTAAAGTTACATGAAATAAGCTGGATTTTTTTTAAGCGTTAACATAGTTGCAATGTTTTTTTCAAATAAGTTCCAAATGAAGAATGCAAATGGGTACTTATTTTCTTAATTAAATAGTTATTTTGTTATTATAAAACTTTTCTGTGATTATTGAAGAAAATGTACAGAATAAATAAAAATGTAAAGAATAACACATAATAATTCTTAAAAATAAATCATAATTCTCTCATCCCCCAAACAACCAAGAATATTGCTTTGATGTATTTCCTGCTAGCCTTGTTTATGCTCTCCATTTATACAATTTGGTTTATACTGTCTGTACAATATATTATCTTGCCTTCTTAACTTACCTAATAAATGCTACCACATAGTATGAAGTATTATTTTAAATTATGACTTTTAATGATTATATGTATGTTGTTCTGTTATATGGAATATATTATATATAAGGAGTTTGTGTAACCAATTATTAACTTTTAAAAAGTCACCAAATTTCTGATTTTATTGGCAAAGACATTAGCAGTATCATTACCTTATCTGGTTGTATGTCTATATCTGTGATTTATTTTTTTTCTAAAAAAAAGATGAATTTTGAACTTATGAGAAGATGCCTCACATATAGACACGTGAATGTTTGTACGTATGTCTATGTGTATACATATGTACAATTAGAATTGGATTTGATTTCTTCATATAAATCTCACTTCTAAGATTGTCTTATAATTTATTTTTAATTTAAATTTTTTAATTTAAGTATATATTTAATATATGTTAGAATTCATGAGTTTCTTATAACTTTAAAATATTTTGTCAGCCAGATTTTCTTACTGACAAATAGATGGTAAAAACCATAGACTAACACTGTGCTGCTTCTTCAATTAATATCCATAAATTTATTATTTATTTTCTAACAATGTATTCTACTCTGATCCCAGACAGTTTGTACAAGCCAGGCCCACTTATCAATCTTAATATTTACTACCTAAAAATAAAAGTAATTATAATTTCCTTATTGAGTGTCTTGTTAGTGACAGGCATATTTTTCCTTTCATCTTGGAAGATGTTAATACACTAATTTCAGTCACTAATAGAACAAGAAGAAAAAAAAAAGCAATAATGGTGTAGAAGATTTAAACTAGAGTAAGAAACTTATCCTAATGGACATATATAGAACACCAGAACCAAGAATAGCAGAATCCACATTCTTTTCAAGTACACACTCATCATTGATCAAAAGACTACATGTTGGGCCATGAAGTAACTGCCAACACATTTCAAAGAACTGAAATCCTACAAACTGTATTCTTTGTTCACTGTGGAATTAAACTAGAAAATATTAACAATAACAACAAAAAGACAATCAGTCTATGTTTAGAAATTAGGAAATACATTTCCAAATAACATTTGGGTAAAAGAATAAATCACAATGGCAATTATAAAATATTTTGAACACATTAAAATTTGTGAGATGTAGCTAAGAATTATGTTTAGAGGAAAATATATACCTTAAATACATATATTAAACAACAACAACTAAAAAATATAAGAAAGACAAAATCAATTAGGAATTCTCCAACTCAAGACATTGGGGAAAGAAGAGCAAATTAAACCCAAAGTAACAAGAAGAAATTATGTATATGAAAGCAGAAACTAATTAAATGATTTCTAAGTATTTTATAAGTATTAACTAATTTAATCCTCATAACGACCTTCTGTATTTGCAAATGAGGCATCTGAAACATGAAGAGTTTGAATTGTTTGCATGCCAGTTTATACCATTAGTAAGTGTCAGAGCTGGATTTAAACTCAGGTGAAGTAAAACAACTAAGTGGATTTTTAAACTAGCAGTAATTTTTTTTCTGAAATCTCTAGTTTCAACTATAACTAAGTAAATAATTTGATTGTCCCCTGATATTTTCTAAACCAGATTGGCTAGGGGCTAGAATGTGTTGATCATAGTAAAAACCAGTAAAAATGCTGTTCAAATTTCAATTAACTACTAAATTTTTAGAATATGTTGGCACAATGATATTTAGCAGAAATATGTTAATATTCAAATATTATACCAATTCCACTGCTACTGGAATTGAGACTCATAGACATGGACAGAGACTCATAGACATGGACAGAGAATTGGTGGTTACCAGGGGAAAGTGGGGGAGAGAGGTAAACACAATGCAATATATATATATGACATACTTGAAACTTATTGGATTTTGTTGATAAATGTCACCCCAATAATTTTCAATTAAAAAGATTTTAAGTTAGAAAAAATGAGGCTAAGAGAGTTAGTTATACAACCTTCCAGAGCTTAGCTGTGACCAGAAGCCAGAAATCCAAACTAAAACTTTTTAATAACCAATTATGTTAAATTCTATCTCAAGATATTAAATTTTTTTCTAAATGTGTACTGCTCATAGTGATTTAAGGACTTATATTCAGCAAGCACATACTGGAAATAATGTGGAAAACAGAGGAAAAATGATAATCCTGATTAGATGAGCTCACACCTGGTTGTCAGGGTTACAGAGAATCAAAATAGGGAGAAAAGCTGGTCATCTCCATGTTTGTTATGTAAACTTCATTTAATTACATTGTGGTCAGTCCTCAATTGTACCCTGTATCCCATACAGATTCTGTTTCTTTTTTCTCCCTAGAGAATCATCTCCAGCCCTTTGCTAAAATGAAAAAGGGACAGTTGCCCAGTTATTCATGGGTTGGGTTGGGGTGGGAAATATTGGGGACTGACTACTTTTTAAAAACCTTTGACCTAGTTCCCCTATTTTTACTTCACATTCATCCCTACATCCCAAGGTAACTAATCCTAAAATTCCCAAGCTTTTACGGGATTTCTGTGGTGTGAACTGCACTGTTTCTAGACTTAGCCCGAAGTGTGCTCAGTGCTTTTATGGGTTGCTAAGTGGGTCACCTTTCTCCCTCTGTTTTGCCCAAAGCTTTCTTGCTATTGTTGTTTTCTGTAATATGATCCTTGTGGCTTTATACAGTAAAAAACTCTCTTCACTACTATGTTTTGAGAGTTCATATCCTGCCTTACCTGACCTCACAGTTTATGTTTTGAAAATATTGTATTATTTATTGCCCCGCACCCTCCAAATGTGCTGTTTCATGCCTTTGCTTAGACCTGGAATCCCATACCCAACCTGGAATACTCATTCTGTTTTCCTTCAAATTTCTTAGTCATTCTCTATGGTTCATTTCAGACATTGCATCCTCTGTGAACTTTCCTCAGTACCTTAGTAGGCTCAGAGTTTCATCTCTGTACACCAGGTATACTTCAGTCTTATAATTTACTGTATTGTTTTGAAGACTCTTTTTAAGTATGTCTTTCTCTACCAGAAGCCTATGATATATCCAATAATAGAAACTGTGTTCTATGCATCCCTGTAACCCCAGTTTTAAATGCAGTTCTTATCACAAAATGTCCTGAAATCACATTTCATCATGTGTCTCCCTGTATTATAGAATGCTCTACACATTGTAGCAAAATTATTTTTTCATATCTTATTTGACTTTATATTCTTAGAAACTAGCATAGAACCTGATACACTGTTAATATTCAATAAATGTTTGTTTCAATAAGTGAATGAACAAATAAATAAAATGCTTTATTTTGTGGAAAGATTAAAAAAAACTAGGGGAGAAAAAGAAGCAAGTGGATAAGGTTGTTAACATTTGAAGGCATTATAAGAGAATGTACTGTGTTCCATTGTCCTTCAAAACTGTACAATCCAGAATAATGTTATTTGCCTTTTTTAATTGAGATATAATTGACATGTAGCATTGTGACAGATATACAATGTGTTGATTTAATTCTAGCTGGTAATCTTTTTAAAAATATTTTGACCAAGACACTCAAATGAGAAATTTAAATATAGCAAAGAATAATACTAAAATATCCAGTGGCAATTTTCTCCAGAAATTCTGCTTTGAGTATGTTCAATTAAATCTAAAATGACACAGAACTCATCTCTGAGTGTAGAAAATTTTATAGTATGACACTATGGACTTCTAAAATTTGGTATAGTATATATAATTTATATTTGGTATAGTATGTATAATTTATATTAATATTTCTGAAAAAACTACAATTGTATAGACTTTTCTACATTTCTTGTTTTTTTAATTATTTATTTTTTGTATACTCCTTCATACTAATTCCATGAAATACGGAAAGTTTTTAAAAAGCTTTATTTGACACATCAAAATATGAATGCTCAATGGAGTTAACTGAACTTCCAATAATGAAATGGCAAAGTTGGGTCTGGACTCAGCTTGATTCTTATTTAGGCCAGGGGTAAGCAAATATTTTCTAGAATGGGTTAGACAGTAAGTATTTTAGGCTTTGCAGGGTAAGAGACAAAAATCAAGAAATTGTGTACATGCTGAGATAATGAGAAAAAAATACCACAGATTTTTTCAACCATGTACAAATGTAAAGAATATTCATGGCTCATGAAGTCTACAGTTTGGATTTGCTTCACAGCCATAGTTTGCTGACTCCTGTTCTAGGCCATTCTTTGACCTGATATGTATTGTCTGTATTAGTTTGCTAGAGCTTCTATAAGAACCTACTATAAATTTGGTGCATGATACAGTAGAATTGTATTGTTTATGGTCCTGGAGAATAGAAATGAGAAATCCAGGTATAGGCAGTTTGACTCTCCAAGAGCTATAAATTAAGGACCCACCTGTTCTAGGCCTCTCTCTTTGGCTTATAGATGGCTGTTTTTTCTCTGTCTTCATATTCTTTTTCTGTGTGTGTCTGTGTCCAAATATCCCTCTTTTATAGGGACACCAGTTATAGTGGATCAGTGTATACCCTAATGATTTCACTTTAACTTGATTAACTCTGCAAAAATCCAATCTCCAAGTAAGGTCACAATGGGATGCTGAGGGTTAGAACTCTGACATACAAATTTGGGGCAAGGTGGGGGAGTGGTATAGAATTTAGCCATAACACTCTTATCCTCTTTGTGCTACATCAGACTCAATGGCTATTAGTAGATAAAGTAACAAGTATGAGAGTTTTATCTTACCCTTTCTGTCCTAAATTTTAAGCCATAGCTTCTCCCTTAACAACCCTGCAGCATGATAATAGACAAATAGAATTGAACTGAGAAAGATAACCCTATAAGACTTGCCACCTCAACCCTATAGAACATGCAAGAGAAAATGTGGAATAGTGTGAATCATCTGAATATTTAATCATTTTAGCAAATATGTAGTGATAAATAGAAAAATTACAAGGAAAATTATTAATTTTGATTGTATTCCTAACAAATATTCTGCTGGTTAAGATCCTTAACTTTGTAATTTCTTAAATGTATAAAAAATAAGACTCACACAAGTCGTACCCTCCTGTGTCCAAGCAGCAGACAGAATTGACTCTATAATAAACCTGTCATTTGAAATACCCAGCTGTGAATGTACCTTGTTGTTAGACATTTTTTACCTTTTATAACTAGAACTGTCACAGCATGCAGAGCCAAGGTGCCATTCAGTCTTACAGCCAGGTCAAGGATGGGTTAGCACAGGAATTCTAAAGAAGACTTTTTAAAATTTATTTTTAAATGAAAAGACTGTGTGAGGTTCTTAGATAGAAAGACTTAGATTTGAAGCTTATGAGCCTGAAAGTGTCTTTGGAAAAATAAGTCCATAGTCATCAATTTTGAAAGATATATGCTTTAAAATAGAGCACAGTATTCTATTTCTTTGAAATCTTATTTGCCTGCCATTGATCCACACATTATTTTTGTGACTGATGACATTTTTATCAGCAAAATGAGGCAGTATATTTTGGTATTTGTTGCTTGATATTTGGCATTTGATATCTGGTTCATCATCCCAAACCTACTTTAATAGGACTACTGTAAAGAATGCGTGATAACATACAAAAACTCTCTTGTGCAGTGCCAACTGCAATACTCTTTTCCCTTCTTTTCACAGAAGACAGTGTTTAGTTAATTTTTTAAAATGCTTCTTTCCAAATAAGAAAACAAACACAAAACTTTTTTAATTGGTTAGAGAATGGCTCGACACCCTGGTGCACTGACCATAGAATGGAACCATCGGCAAAGAGAATGCTGGAGAAGAGATTAGGCCTGTCCACCAAGTGGACTCTTCATGAATTTCATGCAGGATGAGTGACAGTTACTCCCTTTTTTACACTTGACAGTAAGGGAAAGCAAAGGGACTTCCATTTGTTTAACTGTTCAAAAGATGCTGTGCCAAGTGCTTTACATTCATAATCAAAGAGACTGTATTCTGCATTTTGCAAATGAGCCAATTGAAGCTTGGAAAGTGAACGTAGTTATCATACTGTGTTTTGTTTATATTTTAATACCTTATGAACATGTTTCTGCCACTCACATCCCCTTTTTGTTGACAACAGAATCTCAAACTGTATCCACATGGCTTTCTTGACTGATATTTCAGACTAGAATTGTTTAGGGGTCAGGTATAGTTCATATTTTTCTAATTTAAAAGCACCTCTAGTGTAGTAGTTACTTACAGAGAGTGTAAGGTGAGGTATAAGAATACAAAAAGGCCAGTAGAAGGTGAAGAAGGAGGGTGTCTCATCCCCTTCCCCTTGGCAAGCAGGCAGCAGGAGCAGAGCAGGCTTCCTTCTCTCATTTTCTAAAGGTCAGTAGGTATCCTTTTGTAAAATTAAGTAGTCTATGTGAAAAATAGAGTAAGCCTTAAATTAACTTTTCAACATTTTCTATCTTGAAACATGCTTTTGAAATGAATTTTCACCTGCTTAAATGTTTTTTGGATTAAAGGTTTAATCATCACACTTCGAAGAGATACTTTTCTTAACCTTCTGATTCTATTGTTACTGTAATGACAGCAACTCATTAACTCAGTGGGTGTCAGTATTGATTGTGACTTTTAGATTTTACTTTTTCCCATTATAGTTTAATTTCTACCCAAAATAGATCATAACTCTTGGTCTGCTGCCGCCTTGGAGTTTTTCCAAGATATTGGATTTATGGTGAAATAATAGCGTTCAAATTGACACTGGTGGCCAGTAGGGAACCTAGCCTTTTTTCTCCTCCTGAAATGCTCTGTTTCTCAGAATACAATAGTATGTATAGTCTTTAATGCAGAATTAATCATGAGAGTCAAGTGCATACTGAAGGCACAATCAGCACCATCTAATTATCTTAAACTTGTTTGTCTTATGACTTCGTTTAGCTGAGCACATGCACAAGATAATAACAAAGAGGCTAATTCAAAATCCTGTCAACCACAGGCAATTTAATGATCGTAAATAGAGTCTGGTGTGTTTTCGAGATTGCATCCATGTGACAAGCTAGCAGGTACGAAGAGGAAAGACAATAAGGCAAGGGATAGAGAAACAGAATTTGATTTTTTTCCTTAGAAGAGATACCTAGCAAGCTACATGAGTCTTTGTTAATGCATACATGAAACATTCAGTTATTTATATTGTTATAACCAATTTCTAATGTGTTATGAACTCTATATTATAAAATGTTGAGAAAGTGAGGTTGATGTTTCAGACTCACAGGAAGGTAGGATACCAATTGCTCAGAGTCAACAGACATTATTATGTCTTTTGTTATTCCCTATGGGTAGATACAACTAATGAGCCTGTTAGTTTAATTCTGCAAAGCTCATGGCCAGCCTAGTGCACATGCAGATCTTGGTGCTGGATACAGCTTGAGGGCCCAAGATGGTGATTGCAGTCCTTTATGGAATATGAATGGCAAGAGACGAATAGAGGAAGCATCCTCAGTTGTTGATGCTCCTCTTAGCTTAAGTCAGCTGTCTATCTTGCTGACAGTCTCCTGCTCACTGTTAAGGATCATTTACTCTCCTTGTGCTGTTTTCTCATTTTAAACCATGGCAAAGACCTATTTCACACATGGATAACCTAACAGGGACAGATCTTAAAGTTGGAGAGAGGTGCTCTGCTGTTCCTTCTATGTGGACATAATAATATTTCTCCCTGTCCCAAGATTAAGGCCTAGGGAGCCACTTATTCTCCCTGGGGTTGGGCATCCTCAGTGCTGAGGCTCCACATTCTCCCACCTTTTTCTTTTTGAAATCCAAACTCTGTATTTCTGCTTCTGACCACACTACAAAAACAATTTCTTTCTTTTAAATGCCAAACTTCCTAAGGCTAAGAATGTTAATTAGCTATTTTCCTGGAGGCTATTTAATTTATCTCATTCCCTAGTATAGGCATATTTTCTAATATAAATGTATGAGCTGATAAATTATTTTATCTTAATTGTTTTGTCAAATTAATGACCTGTTTTGAAAATATCTGTACATAAGTTTTAAGAAAAACGTTCTTTCAGCTAACGCTCTTAACTCTTTTTCTTGTAAGTTTTAACTCGAGAGTAACACATTATGCATCGAATACTTTGATATTTTGTTTTAGACATGCTGTGTGTGATCTGTTCATCTATTATTAAACAAAAGCAGTGTGTAATATAGTTCTCCCGCTGTTAATATTTTAACAAAAGTTATTTGATATACCAACTGTGTTGTTATGTGTGTCAAAGTTTAAGACATACACTTAATGTGATAATTAAAAGGTTATCCCTCATACCCATACAGTTCTGTAAATCCTTCTTTTTTAAACTTCATTCCCATTTCTCCTCAGAACCTGAACCCTTTCACTGTGCTTCTTAACCCTTAACCTTCTTTTCCCTGTAAACTACTTCTCCTTCCAGGCCTTTGATTCCCATGAGTGTACCACCCACAACTCTCCTACTACTGAGCCTGCATGTGGGGTAAATGATCTTCTTCTAACTCATTTTCACTCCCCCCTCTTTTCTAAAAACATGCAGTTTTGAAGCACCTATCATCAATCTAGACTACCTGCTATCCTTTCTTGGTATTGTCATTCCAAGAACCTTAAGCCACTCTCCTTCGGTTATTAAACATTTTAACTCTTTTTTTGTTTGTTTCTTTGTCACTTTCTCTAACACTACTCTATCATAATTCATTATATCAATATCTACATATATTTCCCATTAGCCCAACTTTTCAGCACCTTTGATACTTTATTCTCTAGTGATCTAGACTTCCATCCTACCTTAGCCACGTGTTCCCACTATCATATCCTAGAATTTCTTAATAAAAACTTTCTTCATTTAAACAATTTTGAGTATCATGCTTTCTAACAACCACTTCTACTTTTCCGGGTTACTCTTTTTGTTATCCCAGCATCAGGATAATGTAATCCTAGCAGGACCTTCAATCCATTGATTCCAAACTTATCAGCATCTCATACCTTCATTGTGTCCTCATATTCTTCATCGTACTGCTTAGATTCCATAGTCCCATAAAATAAAATCTCTTTATTGGATATAGATGTCTTCTCTACTCCACTCCCCCTTTCTCTCTTTGTTTCTTTAAAAGCAAAACTTCAACCTTCAGTTAAATTCAGTGTTTCATCTACTATGCACCTGACCAACTAAAAGTAACAATAAAATTTCAAAAATTAAGCAAACTTATTTCATAGTGAGTTCATAACTAGTGATGTCAAGTGTATTTCTATTGTGCCCAGAAATTTCACATTTTCTTGGTCCACTCACTCTTCATTCTCTTAATAATATAAACCTATATTTTATCCTCAAACTTCTAGTTTCTCCTTTCCATTCTGTTTCTCAGTTGGCATACTTACTATTTCCTCAAGAAAACTGAAGCAATCCAAATATAATTCTCATTGCCCTGGGTACCTCCTTACTTACAGCTCACTATATTACCACCTGTTACTCTGTAGGAACTGTCTTAGATAAGACAGTGTAGTTGTGTAAAAATAAAGAAAAGGATAGAAGATACATAAAAATGTAGACCAAATGCAAATTGCAATGGATTTAATGCTAAGGTGAGAATAAAATGAAATCTATCTTTGCAGTAACAAGAAATAACCACTCAATATCAGCAACTTACAATAACAATAATTTATTTCTTGTTTAAAATACATGCACAACTGGATTGGCTGCTGTGACTTGTAATTTGTGAATTCTGACTTCACTTGGTGTTTTCTCATTCCTAGACCCAGACTTGAAGGAGCAGGCCCAATTTTGAATAGCTTTTTTTTTTTTTTTTTTGAGAGAGAGAACAAGACAGCTGACAGAAACTTGCAATGCTCCTTAATGGGTGTGGCATATGTCATATCTGCTTACATTCCATTGGGCCAAGCACATTGCATGGCCAATGTCAAAGTCAGTTGTATAGATCCATATAAGCCACAGAAATGGAAGGGGGATAAAATATTTGTGAATAATAATGCCACTTACTATGATGGTGATTCAAACTAGTTTCTTTCCTCTTAAGTGATTGTGAAAAAAGTGGACAGAGACAGAAAATCTGGTAGAAATGATGGATTTGGGAATGAAGAAGATTAATTCAGTAAGAAACATATTGTGTGTAGGCTGAACACCCAGGAGGGAGATGTCAGGCAAGCAGTTTGAAATGGAAAACTGGCACTTAGGAAAAAGGTTGAGGCTGGAGATTTTAATTAGAGCCAAGAACAAATCATTTGGGAACATCTACATTCTGACAAAGGAGGATGAAGGATATAGCTATACGAAACAGAATTACAGAATTCATAAATTACAAAAATCCAAGCTCAAATGTTTAGTTAAATAAATCCTGATAAAAAATAGATTGTTGATCTACTATTAAATCTTCAACACTTACTGAGCAGTAGGTTCTGAGCTCTGTGAATTCAACAGAAGGCAATATGACATAGAAATTAAAAACACAAGCTCAGAAATCCAAGATATGAGTGTAACTTCTTAGCCATTTTGTAAATATTTGATATTGAGCAAATTACTTCACTTCTCTCTTCCCTTCTCTTCAAGATAGTAGCAATAACATTTACTTTAGGATTGTTGAGAGTTTAAATGAGATTATGCCTGTAAAATGTTCAGAAAGCTCCTGCTTGTTTTAAATATTGTGTTGGCGTTAGTATTGTTAACAGATTTACCAAAAGAGAAGATTAACTCTGGCTTTATTTACCTTTGCTTTTCTTGAAGTCTTTTTTTGAAGCATATGTTTCATATTTACTAGTGTTAAAAATTTTTTTGACAACTTAATGAGAATGCCTGGGATGTATATTATTAGCCAATTATGTGAAAAATGCAAATAAGATTAAATTCAATCATAAAATTTATGTAGCACTCTGAGTAATAATGTATTTATCTAGATTCGTTATGCCCAAATGCTTAATTCTTGTTACTTGCAAGAATATGGCTGTTACTTTTTTAATTTATTGCTACTAATATTTTTTATTTATTACTAACAATATTTTTATCACAGTGAAGTTATGAAAGGCTATTTGGACAATTTTGATACTATTTACCTTTAACTTCTTAAGCTTTTATGCTTAATGAGAAGTCATGTGGTAATGAGAAAATTTTAAAGGGATTAAACATTGCTGAGAGACTATTCCATTAATCTTGAAGTAATAAATGAAGGCAACCCTTGAAAACTGGCTAGAAGTAAAAACTTGGAAAGAAATATCTATTTCACTGTCAATATTTCTGCAGCCTACTTGTGACCCAGATTCACTTTGCATTTTTTTTCCTACTAGCACTATTTCCATTGAAATATGATTTCCATTGCAATATATCTGTATGTTGGGGTTTCACTGTCCATCTTCCAGACTGGTAAAAAAAATAAATAATCTTAGTGAAGATGATTTTCTTTATAACTCCAAAAGGTTTTTCTATTATGAAATTAAATTGCCTTTGAAATCTTAACAGTTGTCAGTGAAACTATGCATTCTAAAGACTGTAGCCCATATAGCTCTTTTATGCTGTCTTGTGGTTTTCCTGTAAAATGGTTTTCGATGTTTATTTTCTGTAAGCATCACTAGCCATTTTTTAGACTTCAGGGTTGTTTTAAACCCCCAGACTCCCATATGAGGCTTACAGATGTTGTAGAATTAAAGGAAATTAACTTTAGGTCTGGCAGTGATTTTCTTAAAATGGTTCTGTTGATCTCATTGAAATCGTGAATTTCTTTGCTAAGCTACCAAAATACATAAATCTTCTGAAAATGATTTTGTAACAGACCTTGGCATGTATGATATACTTCTAGGAATTAGAATTTTAGGGGAAAATCAACAGCCTCAGGGATAATTGAAGGTTATATTGGCATCCACATGTATATTCTGTCCTGTACTGCAAAGTGAAATTTGAAAGTGATTTGATACATTCTTAAGGAACTCCAAAAGCTCTATACATTACCAGTATAACCTCCCCCAAGAGGAAAGCCTAGAAATGGGTGTTCAGGAGGTAGTTTGTGATCTGGGTGGGATTTTACATGCAGTTTTATTGTTTGCCATTTTTAAATTGGATGGCAGCAGTGTTAGTGGGTGGTAATCTAGCAGTGTTCAAGTAGATTATCATAAAGTGGAAGGTCTTGTTTATTGTCTCTTTCTAGAAATAATAGTTTATAAAATGCAACCACTAAAATGAATTGTCCTCTTTTAATTTTTCCCTGTATATTATACAAGAAATGTTTTAGAATTAAAATAGCCAAGTAATTATTTTTTTATAGTCCTATAATACCTGCTATTTAAGTAAGGATATATTTATTTGCCCTAGTTTTACAGATGAACTCCTAATAGATTAATTTGAATATTTACCTATAGATCAACATGATTAATATGAACTATTATTTTTTTATTGCCAAAGCAATGTAACATCAAAGAAAGCTTTTGCTAAGTAGCAAAATTTTTTAGCTCTCATATGAGCACAATTAATGTTACCACTTTTTTAAAAAACAAATAAATTGGCTTATTTGTTTTTACCTATATGATATATAAGGCTCATTCAGTTTTCTATACTCCTTGTTTACTTAATATATAAATCTTTTTATGATAACAGCAATAATCTTTATTTTTATAGCTATATAACACATCCAGTATAAAATGCATTATAATCAATTGGTTAATGGTTCTGAAATGCATATGAACAAGAATAAATGTTTAGCATATTGTAAACAAAATGTAACAGGTTAAAATATAAAATTCATTCAATCATTATCTTTTTTCCCAAATATATTTCCAACAAAAAAATAAAACACTAGTATTATAAAATGTGAGAATGGCTTATCATTGAAAACAGAATTATCTGAATTAGGTAGACAGAGGGAGGATCCAGTGATCAAATTCATTTTGCAACTTGTCCTTATAACTTTAGTGGCCTGTTGAAATGCACTATTATATCAGTTTACAGGTGATGCTAATAGTATGCCTCTAGAAGAGAAAATCAAAAGTTCTTCATCCCAGTTCTTTCTTTTTTTATCTTCCTCTGAAGAGGGAAACTCAGGAAGCAACTAAAATAAGTCCTCTTATCCAGAACTTAACATAAATGCTACTGCTCTGGTAACTACCAACCTTTCCAGGTCTTGCTTCTCTTAAGTAGCAACTATTTGATTTTAGAGAAGACTCCAGAGAATGCAAAGGGGTACAGCTCACCCAGAATCTGAGAGCGTGAGCTGGGTCTCATCATTGTAGGAGGGTACAATGCTCATTACAACCCCCAACCATCTTCTTTTACTGGCATTTGGATTAATACTTTTAGCTTTTGACTTTTCATAAGAAACTGTGAAGTTCATTGTTAGTAATTGCGCACTGGAATTATGAATGGACTCTATTCTCCATACATTTTGAAATTGGCATATTTACTATGTTTGTGCATTATACTCTCTTTTTTGTAAATATAGCAGGTCAGGTAATTTATAGTTATGATTTAGTCAACCAGCTTGTTATTCTTCCACACCACCACTTCACTTCCTTAAAAAACTTTATAGAATTCAAACCATTTATAAACTCAGATTTCTTCTGTCTGAGGTTTTAATTCAAGTAGAGATAAAAGTAAAATAGGTGAAACAAATGAGAAAAAGATAAGTGCTTAGCCATATAGTGAGGCCATAATTATTAATAAAATATTCAGATAAACATATGAACATATTAAACAAACTCCATCTCAACATATAAAAAGAACCGAGGCACTTTTCCTTGGTTAAACAGGCATACTATTTCTGATTTGTCAAAATATAATCTATAAATCTCTGGAATAGCCTTTTCAAAGATATGCTGTATTTCGGTCTCCAAAGGTTTCCTTTCTCTAATTTTTTTTATTTATTTTTAAGATGAAATAAACTTCATTTCAGTTATTTCTTTAGCTTGGCTGACGGTTTTTAGATTTACCATTATTAATGATTTTGAAATTTTTATCCTATTTGAATGTACCATTTAATGACAGAATCAAAAGTAGAAATTAGGACTCTGAAATTATGATGAGATACAAGGTGCTTTATGGGTAGTTGGTTCCCTTCTTTCTCCTCATCATGTGTAACTTGATATCTGTGATCACCAGTATATATCTCTCCTACTTGACAATACTTTTTTAGTACATCTAACTCATCTTATAAAAAATAACTCATATGCTCCAATGTATTTATCCAACCACATCTTCCATTCTTCTTCAGCTTAAGTCTAGATTTCCAGCTACATTGGTACATCCTTCTATGCTTTTGCTCTGACTTCTACATCTATTCAAAATTACTCATCTCTCTAACTCTCCTTTAAGCTCTCTTTCTTCTACTCTGGACTACTTGACATCCATGTGATTTTGTTTATTTTATCAATTCACTTCTATTACCTTTTTGCAAAATTAGAATTATTATCTAGGTTTCTACTTCTCTTACATCTGCACTAAACAATGGCTACTGTACATTATAGACAGGACCTTCCAAAAAATATTTTAATAGTTGAATTACATTGCGAGTAATGTAACCATTAACCAATTGATTATACTTCTTTGGTTTCAGTACTGAAATGAATGTGAAGATATAATACTAAGCATAAGAAAATTCAAAGGTATTAAGAAACGTATCCAAGATTCTAATTTAAATTAGCTAGATTTAAAGCCTCTGCTGCTGACATTAACCATGTTGCCTGATAATGACTGATAGATCTTACCCTAGGAATTGTGCCTTAAATGATTCCAAACAGATTTATATGAAGTATATATGATGAGTGAGCTCTTGGGGATATTTTACCAATGATCACGGTATATTGACATTAAATAAAGCTTCGTTGTTAGTATATAGTGAACTTTATTACAAAGTAACCCTGGCTACTTCTTTTAGAGGGTCTTCTTAAAATTACCACCACATCAGTTTTTAAATTTTCTCTAATAAAAAAAACTGCAATGGTTGACATGTCATACAACTGTCTTTATAACCTGTCTTTATAACGATAAAAAAGATTCTTTAATAGTTGCTTTCATATTTCTAAAATTCATTGATTTTTAAGAGCTCAAAGTTAAAAAGATGTGAAAATTCCATAAGTCTTTTCATGGTATCCATCCTTTCACTTCTAAACTCTAACAATAAAAGTGAAAGATGAATGGCATCTTGCAAAGTGTCAGAGCTATTTCTGCACTCTGCATGTGTGTGTGTGAACATATCCAAAGAAATATATTTAGTTTTTTTACTCAAGTAACTATTATAATGGAAAATGGTATAATATATTTGAAAAGTGTATAGTTTTCATTTTAAAATGCCTTTTGAAATACAACTGCTTACTAACCTGGTTAATTAAGAACATTCAGCTTAAGATATGTGCTTAAAATGTTAAAAATCATATAAATAATAATTACTGATTCGTATTGATGTTTTGACATTTAAAAGCTCATTTGAAAATATAATATTTAACGTTCTTAGTTTTATAAACTTAAATTTAGCTTCAGAATAGGATTATGATATATTCTTTGAAGGTGTATTATTGGCCCTTTCTTGCTAATATACATTGTTCTTTGATTAATGTTGACAGTTTTAAATTGTTGAAAATTAGTAATTTAGGAACTGACCCTGTGATGAATCTCTCCATTACTCAGCATGTTCAGTTGACCAAAACATTCAAACAAATGTTAAGTGAAAACAGTGTATTAATCAGGATCTAGCAATTGATTCATCTGTTGATGGGCTACATTTCTTATTCAGTTTCTCCTTTTCTTTCTTTTTTAGTTTTTATTTTTAAACTTAGTTATAATATAACGAATCACTATTATACTTAGTTCATTCTCAAAATAGTACTCATTCACTCTAAGTTAAGGAATAGTCATAATGGTAAGAAAGAAAATGGTAATTCAGTCTTCCTAATATTTTTTCTGCAGCACTCATTCATTATTCTTCAAGCAAATATCTAAAATGCTGTATACATAGTACAGGGAATACAATAATGCACATGATAAACCTGGACGTAGATTCCCCATGGCCTAGATTTTGCAGCATTTTTTGAATTTGTGGAAAGTTCACATTCGAGTTCAGGGCTATTTTAAGTAAGATTGTAAATTGGTACCTGTGAGAACTGGGCATCTCGAAGATAGGGAGAGGTCATCCTCATGTGAAATTGTTGGCTTATACTTATGAAGCATTGTAGTGTATAAAATAAATACATCTTTAAACGTATGTTCACTCTTGGTATTGTAATATTTTTCTAATACCAGAAGAAACTTATTTCATCTTTTGAAATTATTCAGTATTTTCCAAGCTCTTTTGTTCATATTCACTTGGACCTTAAACCAAATTCTAAGGCTATTTCATTCTAAGGAGATGCAGACATTTTGTTTCTCCCTGTTACATAGCACAGAGTAAGGTATGTGTTTGGCTTTTGTATATTGATTAAACGTTAACGGATTGGTTAGTCAAATCCCCAGAGAAACTTGCCAAGTCGTGTCTACATGACTTCCACAATTTTCATTGGTCATGTCCTATGTAGCTGGATTTTTTTCTGTTCATCTTCTTTCATTTGTTCCATCTTACAAGGAAGAAATTATTTAACATTAAACAATAAATGTGATTTATCAATAATATTTTATTTACGGTTTCTGTGGCTAAATCTGTGACTGCCTTTTGTGGGAACAAGCAAATTCAGACATGCGTTCTTATTTTTCTGTCATTTGACTGAAAATTAGCTAAAATTCAGGTTCTCAGTTACCAGTGTTTACTCATCTCTCTTTTCCTGCTTTCTATTTGCTTATTGAGGACAAAAATTCAATTTTTATTTACGCTTTTATAATCAGCAGTTACTACAGGGCCTGGATTATAGAAGGTGCTCATTAATCAAGAATGGAATAAAAGAGCAGTGGGGGCATTTAAGATTTGATTAGGAAATTTAAAGTATCTTTAAATCTCATAGTATGTGAAGTTGTGATGGAAGAAATACAACAGATTCAAATATTATACTTAGAAGTAAAACACAAATTTTCAGAGCACTGTGTGAAAACTATAGGGACTAGAGAACATAAACACTCTGATTTAGTTTTGCAAAACAAAGAGACTCTAGCGATTAACAAAAACAAAACAGGAAAGCATTAAGGAGAAAAATAGACAAGCTTGTTCTTTCCCAGTAAACATTATTTTCTACCCGAAATCATCTTTGCTTTTACATTAGGAGATGTATTAATTCCAAAGCATATTCAAAAGTCTGTTGTTTATTGAGATGAGTGTTAAAAATAATAATCATTTTATATTATTCCCATTTTATTTAAGGATAAATTATTAAGTACTAATTGTGAATACAATCAGTGCATTAGGTGTTTATGCTGGACCCTTTCATTTAAGAGTTCATCTCAAAACACTATAGAGATAATTGTTTGTTAGGTCAGGTAAGAATTTCCATCTAACATGCAGCTATCCTTTATCCCAAAAGCAATCTAGAAAATATTATTTCAAATGCCTGAGGTTTAACATTATGTCCAGATTGTTAAGTAATGGGTAGTTTATTTTTAATTAAAATGATTCAATAGAGGTAATAGCGTAACATTTTAATGAGGAGAAAATAATTCCCTAAACCAAAAAAAAATTGTTTTATAAGATACAATTACTGAGATGATTGAAAATTGTATATTTAAACTTTGACATTGACCCTGTCATATCATTATGAACATTTTAAAGTATTTAATTTTTTGAGGCCATAATTACAATATTTGGTGAATATACTATTATACATGTATACTATTTTTTATTCTTTTAAAAAAATCTCAAGAATATTATGTGATAGAAAGCGTAATTGATGTGTTTCATACTATGCATTTACTTTATCAAGAGCACAACACAGTATATGAAATCACAGTTTCAGAGAGCCTTGCAAGTGAGATAAGTTCCATAAGAGGATATTCCAGTTGTTGGAAGTGACTTCTTCAAGAATCTATAAACTTCCTCAATTAATTTAAACTCAAATCTCAAAGGAAAACTAAGGATAAGAGAGAGAAAAGGACACAGAAAGAATATGAATGAATATGTTTATAAAAACAATTGATGCATTCCTGGTGTTCATTTCACTACTCTATTCAAAGAGCCATGGCCCAGAATGAGCACAGATGAGAGAGTTATATTTGCAATTCTTTTAGTCTTATTTTCCATTTGTCTTTTGTAGAGTGAGATAAGCAGTGGTTTTAGTATTGGAGATATGTTTCTTTCATGTATTTTGGCCCCTCATTAAAACCTAACTACTTCACATAGGGCTGAACTGAAGATGTCGCAATACATTATGATGAAACTGAATAAGATCACCTAGGGAGTAATTATTGACAAAGAAAGGAAGATCAATGGAAAGACTTTGGTTTAAGAATGGTGAAATATGCATCTCTTGCCTCATTTGAATTCTCTTGACTCAAATCAGTTTTTTATGTGTTAACATTTGAAGATGAAAAAAATATCCAATTGTTGCATTTTATTTTTCAGAGATTTTTACCTAAAAGACAAAAAGATATTAGGATATATATAATTCTTAGCGTTCTGAGAATTAAATCTTCCAATCTTATATAAACTTACTTTTAATATAACCTATGATATTTGTACATGTTTACAAAATGTATTATATGTGTAATCAGAAATCTGTCCATAACTACTTTCTAGTAGATTACAGTGTAATGAAAAACACATATAAATAAAATAAACAATATCAATTTTGTGAAAGAAGTGCTATAATGAGGATTACAAATATTTGAATTGGATACTCACAGAATACAGAAGAAGGTTCTTCAAGAGCTTTAGATATTGAAGGTTTTTGAGAAGGGAGACAATTTAATTGAAGACATGTAATCATCTGGAAAGAATGCATGTATAGAGAAATACAGTAAGGAATGTATGAATTTATGAAACTGAGACTACATTCAAAATGTACAAAATAGCTCAACATAATTATATGTAGAGGAGCAATGGGATACTAGGCTAAAACACAAATAGCAGACTTTAAAGAGTCTTGTGCCTTACTAAGTTTTTGGTATTTTATTCTGGCTACTTGAAGGTTGCATTGAAAACCCAGACCAGAGGCAAAGATAACAGTTAGGAAAGAGCAATAGTGTACTGGGAAGTGGTGAGATCATTAGTTAAGACATCGGCATTGGGGATGAAGATTTGCAAATGCAGGGAATATATATCAGACTGAGCCTGGTGACCAACTGGATGTAGATTGAGGTTATGTAAGATAGAGAAGTCTAGATTTTTGTCGTAAGCAGGTGCTTCCATGGTAGTACTCAGGATGGGTATGTATGATTGTGAGGTTCTATACTACTCAAGTAGACACAGCCAAATGACTGTGTAGCGGATTTCCAGACAACACTCTGCTTTCAAAGCAATGCTCTTATGGCACTATATATAAATTCCCTTCCAAACAGGCTGTCGATAGCCCTAGAAGTAACCCATGTGGAATATAGAATATGGAGTAGATTTGGTATAAACTCTATTGATAAAATTTATTTTCTGATCCTAACATTTTAACTCATTTCAGCCCTAGAAGAACATTCCACATATCTTATTCCTGAAGCGAAGACTGAGTGGTATTAAATTTATTACTTGGAAACATACCATTCTCAAGGTCAATGTTGTGAATCAGAACCACATAGGACAGGCCCCAAACAATTATTTGACTTCACCCAAGCTTATAAAATAAAACCTGGTTCTCCTCTCTTCAGAGAAACAAGAAATAACCTCATAACCTGCGTCCCAAATTACCTAGAAAGAAATTTCTCTTCTCCACATCTTTACATCATTCTTTTTGTCAGGCTCTTTTGTTTGCTCTCACCAAATCCTGGAAAATTGATTTCTGCTCCAGTGATAAATGCTCTCTGTTTGAGATGAAAGACTATCCCATTTGTCAGTGTCTTTTTTGGATAGCACATCTTTTCTCTTGTTTATGTTCTAAAACTTTTAAACTCTTGTGAATCCCCTAATTCTTTTCAGCATAAGGACTCGGTGACCTCTCTCTTGCTTGCTTCTGTTCTTTCCTGACTATTTTATTATTTTATTATTATTTTATTATTTTATTATTTATTTATTTATTTTTTTGTGAGGGTGAGGGTGGAGGGTGGTGGGAGTGCCTTGACTCTACTTTTTCTGCCTGAGGTGAGAGATGGTCTGTTTACCAACAGCTTTCTCATCTTTTGAGCATCAACTTTTCTGAAGCCTCACTTCCTGAGGGGTGGGACACAGGATAAATGTGGTTAAATATTATGATCCAGGGCTTAGCAACAAAAATCTTTGGACTGAAATCTTTATCTGGAAGGAAACAAATCAAATGGAAGTTTCTAGCAGGGCTCGGGAACACAGAGGTCAGGGTATGGGAAGTGAGGCAGTAGTAGACTGGGAGCAGCTGACAACATTTTAGACCTGGAAATACTTTAGGCAGAACAAAAACAATAAAACTTTCTGGGAAATAGCAGGAAACTAAGACATGGCCAGTGCTGTATCCCTCTTACCCTTGCTTTCCAGGTTTAATCCTGTCTCTGTTATTCTTGCAGTTTTTCCTTTTCGATATCCATGCATACAATACAAGAAGACAGAAGTTAGCTGTTTGTGATAGGTAATATAAATGACCATTTTGAAAGTGTGCCAGACAGGATCTGCTCCAAATTTTCATTGTTACTGCTGCCATCTGTTGTTCTTCAGTGCTGGGATGTGAATTTCTTGGCAAACATTTCTCTAATTCTGAGTTGTCCCTCCCTTTCACTCCCTTCTAGAAATATTCACTTGCTGGAATGGCTTTTTAAGAAACATGTTTTTCTTTTTCTTTTTCTTTTTCTTTTTTTTTTAACAAAGCAGTGTTCCAAATGTTTTAAAATAAAAGAATCTGGAATGTTTTTATATAACATGTTTTATATATCTCTGGGCAAAAATATTTCTTCATTGTTAATGTTTTCTCATAAAGATAAAAATATTTTATTGAATTTTATGCTATTTCGAGCAAGATAACATGGAACAGATTTCTGTTTTCAATGTTATTTGCACTTAGGTCTGTAGCTAAGCATTGAGCTTAATTTAAGCTCTTTTATTTCTGCATGTTTCTTTTTTCACTTAAGTATAGTAATCTGGGCACTTCTCTTCTGAAATTAAAAGCTAATGACAAAAATATTTCAAGTGATACAGGTGGGTTTTTGAGACAGGAGATGTTAGTTGATGATTAATACTTTTGATTGCTATTTATTAAGTTAAATGCCTGTAACTAAATATTCAGATGGTGAAAAAAATGTATGAATTCTCAAAAGTAAGAATTACATATTTTCTACATTAAAGTAAAAGTTGTGTCTCTATAATACCTTACTGATTTCTGTATTCTCAGAATGTGCCATGATGATACCTAATTCAATAAATGTTTCACACACTAATAAGTGAATAAAACTATTCATGGTAATTTTTTTAGAGGAATAGCTAATTTCTATAATTTTGAGAAGATTTTTAAAAGGCTTTAATTCTTAGTTAAATATATATATTTTTAAGTTGTAGTCTTTATTTTTAAAACACCTTCTAAATACCACTACAATAGTGAAAACAGCATGGTATTACTGCAAAAATTAACATATAAGTAAGAGGAAGAAATTTGATAATCATTAAAAAATATTAATATGATTAGTATAGTATCATACATTAAGACTGATAACATTTTTATATTCCAAATGATGAACTATCAGAAAGAGAAATTACAAAAACAATACCATTTACAGTTGCATCAGAAACAATAAAATACCTAGTAATCAAATTAACCAAGGAGGTTAATTCTCTGAAAATTATATTTATTGAAAAAATAAATTCAAGAAGATACAAATAAATAGAAGCTTATACCATGCTCATGAGTAGGTATAATCAATGTTGTTAAAATGGCCATACTACCCAGAGCAATCTATAGATTCAGTGCAACTCCTATCAAAATATTAATGGCATTTTTCACAGAACTAGAACAAATAATCCAAGAATTGATATGGAACCATATAAGATCCCAAATAGCCATGGCTATCTTGAGAAAGAACAAAGTTAGTGATATCACAGTACCTGATATCAAACTATACTACAAGGCTATAATAATCAAAACAGCATGGCACTGGCATAAAATTAGACATATAGATCAATGGAACAGAATAAAGAGCCTAGAAATAAATCCATGCCTATATGGTCATTTAATTTATGACAAAGGAGGTAAGAATATACAATGAGATAAAGACAGTCTCTTCAACAAATGGTGTTGGGAAAATTGTAAAGATACATGCAAAAATTGAAACTGGACCACCTTCTTACACCATATGCAAGAATAAACTCTAAAATGAATTAAAGATTTAAATATAAGACCTGAAACCATAAAACTTCTAGAAGAAAACATAGGCAGTAAACTCTGATATTGCTGTTAGTAATTTTTTTTCTGATATACCTCCTTGGGCAAGGGAAACAAAAGGAAAAATAAACAATGAGACTACATTAAACTAAAAAGTTTTCACACAACAAAGAAAACCATCAATAAAAAGAAAAAAAAACAACCTATTGAATGGGAGAAGATACTTGCCTGTAATACGTATGACATTTTGGATACATATTTCCAAAATTTATAAAGAACTCATACAACTCAACAACAAAAAACAATCTAATTTAAAAAAATGGACAGAAGACCTGAATACATATATCTCTAAAGAGGAAATACAGATTGCCAATAGACATGAAAAGATGCTCACAGACACTAATCATCAGAGAAATGAAAATTAAAACCACAATGAGGTATTACCTCACACCTTTCATATTGGCTATTATCAACAAATCAAAAACAAAGTGTTGGCGAGGATGTGGAGAAAAGGGAACCCTTGGACTGTTGGTGGGATTGCAAATTTGGACAGTCACTGTGGAAAACAGTTTGGAAGTTCCTAAAAAAAATAAAAATAGAACTACCTTTTGATTTAGCAATTGCACTGCTGGGTATTTATCCAAAGAAAACCAAAACAGTAGTTCATAAAGATCCCTGTGTTCACAGCAGTGCTATTCACAATAGCCAAGATATGGAAGCAACCTAAATGCCCAATTATAGACAATCAGATAAAGAATAAGTGGTACCTACATACAGTAGAATATCACTCAGCCATAAAAAATGAAATCTTACCATGTGACATGGATGGACCTAGAGATTGTTAAGCCAAGTGAAATAAGTCAAACAGAGAAAGATAAATACCACATGATTTCACTTATATGTGAAATCTAAGGAACAAAAGAAACAAATTAAACAAAAACAGATTCAAATACAGAGGACAATCTGGTGATTGCCAGAGGGAAGGTGGGTGGAGGGCTGGATAAAAAAGGTAAAGGGATGAAGAGATACAAATTTGTAGTTACAAAATACTCACAGGGATATAGAGCACAGCATAGGGAATATAGTCAATATTATTGTAATGACTTTGTGTAGGGCCAGAAGAGTGCTAGAGTAATCAGGAGGATCACTTCATAAGTACTATTAAATGTCTAACCATTGACTGTATATCTGGAACTAATATAAAATAATAATTTAAAAACCATAATAAGTGAACCATAATATTAAATAAAAAAGAAATTGTTATCATTAAATATTTAAGGAATTTACTAGCTAAAAAAAAAGTTTCTCACTTTACCATAAAAATGGAATATAAAAGAAGAAAGCAAAAAGAGAAATCAAATTATATATCAGAATTTCCTGGCAGTTGATATTATAGAAGAAAAGATCAGAGATTAATAGAACTAGCTAAAACATTTTTGAACTCTATACATAAAAATATCATGAATAAAAAGTAAAGGTCAAGAAATAGATTGGGAATCTATATGAAACAATTTTTAATATGTAAAAATCTAATATAAATAAGTTATTTAAACTCCACTGGAAAATATACAAATGATATAGACAGTTTATATAGATATAAAAATAGAAAATAAATTTATATTAAGTTTAATCTCACATAATTTGGTAGATGTAAATTAAAACTACAATGAGCAACTATTTTACATTTCAGAATTTTTTATTTGCTGAAGGAAAACTTATCACCTGAAAGAATCTAGGGTTTTGTATGATTGACATTCTGCTGGTAGGAGTATAATCTAATGTTCCTCAATTGTTATACAGTATCTGCAGTGTTTCAAATGTTTATATCCTATGAATCACTAATTCTCTTTCTAGGAATTTATCCTAAGAGGACAATCATAAATATGACATAAATGTGTATACACAAAGGTATTTATTGCAGATTTAAAATAGTAAGAAAATTGTAAAATATTGCGTATCTCCTAAAGCAGAAATGGTAAAATATATAATAGTAGTTCATATTATATAATTATTTCAAAGAAATTTTAAGGATAATAAAAATCATTATACTGTAATATGAGGAGTGAAATAAGGTACAGATATTTTAATCGGCAAAATTTCAACCAGGTAAATTTGCATATGTGTATATAATACATCCAGAAAATGACTAAATGGAAAGCATTAAAATGTTAATGGTGGCTACTTTTCAGTGGGATTACAGGTGATTTACTTTGTTTCTATATATTTCTGGACTGCCTAGTTTTCAATAATAAGCACATATTAGTTTTCAAATTAATATAAGATATAAAGGTACCAAATGGACCTTAATAAATTCTGAGTTAACTTCCGTGTGCCATATGTTATATTCTCAGCTTATCACTAAAAAAATTTTTAAATAAACTTGTACATATTTTAACTATATAACAGCATCAGGAAAATTAACATTAAAACAAACTAGCAAAACCATAAGCATTGTTTCAATAATGTGTTCCAGTAAAATAATTTTAATAAGATCATTTTGCTTGTGATTTTAGCCTATATAATAATGAAAAAACAAAAATAGAATATTCTCATCTGCCTTGGATATCATTAAAACAAAAAATCTGCCTTAATTCATTTCAAGCTAACATTATTCATCACACTTAACCAAATCTACCTGGATTTTCTTTATAAAGAACAATAGCTTTCTGTTTTTTATCTTACCCTATCTGATGCCACAGGAGAACAGGAAATGTAAAGCTTCATTATTTGTTTTCTAATGTAGAGAAAAGGGAATGAAAAGGTCAGTGCATAGAGTTTATCAATTATTCTTTTAACCCAAAACCCACATGGTATTAATAGTAGCCTCTATAAATATTTTATGGATAAATATATAGCATTCTGTACACACTAAATCTAATGAAATGGAAAGACTTTAACCTTATGTTCGCATGAATTGCCAGTTTATCAAGATTAATATCAATCATTTCTATCTCCAAATATATCTTGAAACTGCTTTCTTTAATTTACTTGTAATCTCACCAAAAACTGAAGAATGTTTCAATAGCTACTTTATTGAGTTTCCCACTTCCACTCTTCCTTACCTCTAATATGTTCATAATACTAAAATATTTTTAAAACATATGTCTATTTATGTCATTTCATCGCTTTAAACTATTTGATAATTTCTATTATACTTCTAAGGAACTTTCATTTCTTAACATTGTCTATAAGATTCTTCAAGGGCTGTCATGTTTTTCTTTCCAATTTCAGAACTTATACTTTCCCTTTGCCTACTGCACTGGTCCCACTAAGGTTTTTACACTTGCTGTCTTCATTCCCTGTATAAGAAATGGAAATTTTCACATTTGTCTATGTGTCTGAGAGCACCTAAACACATCTGGTATATCATCCTATGTATTTGTTGAATGTCCCCAGGTCTCAGCACTGTACTGAACACTTTAGTTACATTATCTGCCATTATGTACATTACTTACCAATGGCATACTTGACTCCAGAATTTGCATTTAAATCATGTATAAAAAATGTTGAATTTGCTCAACATTTTTCAACTTTTTGTATTCTTGAGTTCTTGAAAATGGAACCAAGGCTTTACGAGTTTTAATTTAGAATACAGAAGGAGAATGTGGTATGGGAAGGATTTAGGTTACAGACCTATCCAATAAATCAAAGTGATGTCTCTGGGACTGAGACATTAGTGGGAGTAGCATCCAGGAATCTAAAGCAGCGTACACTAATCTGTCCATGGTTGGTGATATAGAGTTCAACTAGACGACTACTGCCAGCATTAAGAACTGAGTGGGTATCGCAAGGATCATAGTGAAAGAGTGAATGAGACATGCTGGTTCCCTGAGGAAGGACATTATGCTGTTGGACCACTAGGAATATCTCAGGAACTTGTTCCATGGTGTCCTAACAGCACTGGCCTAAGAACACTGACAGATATTATAATATCCACAGTTTTTTATTATTGCAAAAGTCATTTTTTTCCTAAATAACCATATAATATATAATCAAAGTGTTTATAGATCAAAGATACACAAACCTTTTTTTATATGGCTATTTCGTATTTTAACATTTATTAAAACAAGCTAACAAAAAAGGTAGATTGTTAAAAGGTTAAGACTAAGAAGGTGTTTTATAGAAATCAGAAATCATGTCTGAAGTATAGGAATTAGTTATTGATTGAAAGAAAATCTCTATATTTTAAATGTACATGTATAAATAGGTCAGTTGACCTGGCAATATAAACTGTCATTCAAAGGGCTTGATTGAATATCTGCTGTGAGAAGTGCTACTACAACAACAACAAAAAAAACAGGAGTTTGTTGAAAAATCACCTACAAACAGGACTAGTGTTTTCCTCTGGAGTTTGTTTTAAATCTGCAAAATTATTTTAAATTAGTTAATATTTCAGGATTTTTCATCATAAAAAGCAAAAAGAAAAAAAGACCTTGAATATATTACACATTTGTTTTTAGGTAGGTTTCTTTTAAGTGTGGATCTAGAGGTGGACATAGGCATCAGAGCTATAAATTCACTCTCAGATAAATGAAATAAATCTCTGACCCCACTAAGTTATTGAGCATTAAAAATATAAATAGTAAAATGCGTGACAAAACTATCATTTTCTTCTTAGAATAGTTGCTAATCTAATATATATCCAAATTATAATTTTCCAACAGGTTAATTGACTATTTTTTAAACTTTACATACAGTATTTTTTTTTTTAATTTTCTACAGATCTGAGTTTTTATGTACTCTGGTCATGCAATAGCCACCACAAATCTTTCCACACTCCTAACCATTAGCAATTACTGATATGTTCTACATATCTATAGCTTTATCTTTTCTAAAATGTCATGTAAATGGATCTATGTAAATGTCCTTAACAGCTTTTTTCATAGTATTTCAAAACTGGAAACAACCCATTGTGTAAATGCAAGCTATGTGAATAAGATAAACAGCTTTGTAATTTATTGAACTGTCCTAGATTGTTGAGAAGAAAAATTAGTAGAGTCATAGATCTGTAACTTGAAGAATAGTTTCTCTTTTATAAAGAATATAGTGAAGTATTCTCAGCACATCTTAACAACATTAAAAATAAAAGGATGGCAGAAATATATTGATGAGGTTTGAGACCTACTACTCAGAGCTAATTATGTGAGTAAATTATCTTTTCCTTTTCAGTAAAAACCTGTGTTCTATGAACCTTAATTAAATATGTCATAATAAACAAGATTAATTGCTTCCTGGCTAGGGAGAATTATGGTATCTGAGAAATCAAAGATGAGATTTGAGGAAAATAATGTCATTAATCAAAATTTATTCCATTAATATGGCTTAGTAAAGAAATATGTTAAACAATTTTTTCTCAAAATCTACATTTACTAGCTAAAATCCAAGTTAACATTACTGAAAGTAGCAGTATTTTCTAAAGTAAAACTGATTCATTCATTTATAAACATCTAAAAGGTGTCTATTCAACTGAAAACACCATGTTATATCCTTGGTATATAAAGATAAATAAAACACTAAACCACAGTCCCCGACTTCAAGTAATTCAGATTATGACCAAGAGATAGAAAAGTACTCACAAAAATGATTGTAACAGGTAAGCTATGCTACAATACAGTGATTAATATAGACTTCATGTGATTACTCCACAATGTCCCTATCATGAAGACATTTTTTAACTCTTCAAATAAGTTATAGTAGTTCTGTTCTGCCATACATGTAAGACTCAGCTCTATTACGACATATATCATTTTATATTATAGTAATTGTTTAAATTTTTGTCCACAGTAAAGACTGAGTTCTTCAAGGAAAGGAACTATAATTTATTTGTCACCATAAATAAGATCAGATACTTACTAATAGATTTCACAGAAGGAGGGACATGTATGTATAGTCCAGATGTAGAATAAAAGGGTGGTCATGTTACCTATAGCTGACATGGAGAGTCAAAGACTAGAGAAAACTTAACTAAGCATGAAGCTAAGAGAGAGAAAAAGAGTAATAACATTAGTATTTTATGGCAAAAGAATTAGCAGGTAATATACATAACTGAAAGAAGAATTTTTAAAGAGAAATGATATACTCTAGGCAGAGTGAATTTGAGAAGCTGATAGGACATCCCTGAGAAACTGTTCAGTAGAAAGCTGGAAATGCTTATATTGTGGTCAGGAAAGAAATCTGGCTTAGAGATGTGAATTTTAGTGCCATGATCATAGAGGTAGTATTGAAATTGTGGAGGACTAGGAAATTACCAAGGAAGAATGTCTAAGGTGAGTGAGGATTAAGTCCTGAACATCGAGGAATTCAAAGGAATCACAAAGAAGAAAAAGTAAATGATTCTGAGGACTCCAGTGAAGTTCACAAAGAGCCTGTAAAGGCTCATCATTGGTGCATTTCAAGAGAGAAAGGGTGAAAAGATGGGAGGCAGGGGAATATAGTGCTAATCAAGCTTTGGGACATAATTCCTGTATTCAAATTCTAGCTTCATCATGGGATCTTGGGTATGTCATTTAGAGTCGAACCTCTTTATCTTCATAATGCTTATCTAGATTTGTTTGAGGATTAGATAATATTGGAAAAGTAGGACGCATACTAAGGATTCAATTCATGAATGTCACTGAGTTTTGTGAAAGCAATTTCAGTGAAGTATTAAAAGGAAGATCCTGGAATCTAGAAAAAGAAGAGAAAAATAACACTACACCTTTGGAATTTGAAAAAAATTGCTTTTGGATAAAACAAAATTTCTAAGTAGCTCTGAGAAATCACCTTAGGTTAGAAAACTTAAACCTATATACATTCAGTTCAGCCATTATAATTAGTTTTAATATATAATAAAATATATAATATTATATTAGTCATTATAATTAATTGACTTCTCATTTTCCAAAATGAGAATGTAGAAAATTTTATTTATTTACTATAAAATCATGACAGATATGGGAGACTATTAGAGTGGGGAGAACTAGAATATAATACCTGTTAGACTATCATTTTAGCAATTCTTTTACTTCAGTATCTTTGGATCCTGGATCATTTGGTAAAAAGTTCAGTGCAATAAAACACACAAGACATAACAATAATAATTAAAAGTAACTATAAACTAGAAATGAAAATTAGGAATCAATAAATTTTAGAGTACTGAAAGTATAGAAGACTGTAGCCAAAAAGTGAGATTGAAGAATTTTAGATCTTAGAGGTAAAGCAGTTAAAGAAGATGAGAAATTTTAAAGTATTATAAAATTATTCATGTATGTGATTCATTTGCTTTCCACACAAACTTGTGAGACAGGAAAGTCAGAATGACAAGTTTAAGTGAACATACTAACTATGCCCCTCTAAAAAAGTCTCCAATGGAATACTTTCATTTTATGAATTCATAGTTTTTTCCATTACACTAAGCTAAATTTGGCAGTTTGTTCTTTATGTCTATATCATTGGATTTTTTAGATATAATTATTTTTCTATTTGAGAGACTGAAGCTTTATAACTTATTTTGGAATCCTTTTCATCATTTAACCGCAAAGGTATTATGTTTACTCAAGACTTTAAGTGATTTTAAAGCAGTACATAAGTGGTTGTTATGATTCCAAAAAGGGTTGTTGCTTTAGTTATTGATGCTAGGATTTACAATGATAAGAGCTATTATTAGAAATATTGATGTCTATCTCCTTGCTAGGGGAAGAGTTACTTTTAAAATCCTCATTTGAAAGTTTAATTTCATTCTTTGAATATAGAATATATTATGCTAGGTATTTCTTTAAAATTTATTTTATGGAAGTGTGAGATGTTAACCTCCATAACTGCCTTTCTCTTAATCTCAGAATAACAGACTTTTTTTCAACATTTGTGTTAGCCATTGTCCTAAATAGTAGAAATTCAAATAAAAACCACATTCTCTGTCCTCAGAAAAATCACAGACTAATGGCTAAGTTAGACTTACATTTATAGATTTATTAAACAATGTGCTAAATCTAGTCCTGTAGTCTGTACGTAGTACTATGGCAATGCAAAGGAGAGCTATCTAATTCCTCCTGACAGCAGAGAGTGAAAGGAGCTTCTTAAAAGATGCACTATAAAGGTAAGTATTGGTGAATACAGATAGGCAGAGGGGTAGTTTGACCAAAGGCAGAGGTTGAAAACAACATGATGATGAGAATGGAAAGCAGTTATAAGTCCAAGTGCAGAATGTGAGGCAGAGCACGTAAAGAATTTAAGCTGGAGAGGTAACTTAGGGCCACATAATGGAAAGTGATGTCTTTTTAAGGAGCCTGAACATAGCTTTAAACTAGTGGTCACTAAAATATATAGATCTATATTTATAAAATTAATATATATGCATTCCTGTGAGAAGTTAGTATATGCATTACACAGCATATATAAATATAAAAAATTTTAAAGATATGGTAAAGAAGGAATAATAATTTTAAAATTATGAATGTATAAATTGAGATTCTTATTTGAAAACTATAGAATCTACATTGGCTAATTTAAGGAATTAGAGGATATCAGAAGGCTTTCTGAATTTTTTGGTATGATTAGAGAGGCAGGCTTTTTCAGGGTCTTAACTAACCATAGCCACAGGACATAACTGCTTCCTCTGCTGGGCACCTCTGACACTTAGACCTTCAGACCAAATAACTTCCAGAGCTGATAGAGAAGAATTGAATAACTCTGCTTCTATCTTTGCCCAAAGACTATTTTTCTCATGTGTGAGTCTGTGTGTACATATGATAGACCAGCCCTATGTTATATGCCATATCTATCTATAAAGCAGAACGGAAATAGTTGTTTTGTAGTCTGCCTTAGGAAGGTATAAATCATAATATGGGAAATTATTGAAATGAAATTATTGCCAATCATGATACTTCATTCTATCAGTACGTAATATCTCAATCAAAATACACACGTAGAAGATGATCTCATTAACACTTCACTATAAATTCAAATTTCAAATATTCTGCTGCTAATTACTTTTCTAGTTGGTTTCATATGTGATCTCAACACATCACTATTATTTTGAATTTATGAAGTGACACATAAACTATATATACCAGAATAGGAAAAGTATCAGTTCACCATTCCTTTATGGTTTGCTTATGCTTTTATTATGGATATTTTCATCAACGCATGGATTATTTGCAGGAGGTTTTTTTAAGTTACTTATCCATTTTTTGAGACTTAGCCCTTTGTCAGTATCTAATATCTGTGTCCAGTGTTCATGAATTCGTTTAATAGAGCATAGGTAAGCAGCAGTACATCGCAGTAGACTGATAACCACTTTGCACTGTGGAGCTTCCATTCTCATTCTCCTTCAGACTACCCTGCTCATCCTACTTCTGCATCATCTGACACACTGACCAAGTGGGAGGGCCCATGTTAGCTTATGCATGAATATTAATATATTGGCATATTTTATTTGTTGTTCTTTAGATGAAAAGCAAATATCTTTAGAATTTCGGGGGTTTTTTATACCCTAGTGGATTTGCTGTGTGCCCTGTGGGGCAGGTGCATTCTAGTTTGGAATCTACTGCTTTGGTAAAGAGAAATCTTGGAAGAGTGTTAAGGAGGGGAGTGACATGGCCAGATGTGAATTTTTGATCATCAACTTTTGCAGAGGACATTGTGTTAAGAAAGACCAAAGGCAGGAAGATTAGATAAGTGGTTATTATTTATTGTCCTCACCAGAAATTGTGAGATACGACAGGAGGGGTAATACAATAGAATGAATCTTAATGTTCAAGATTTGGTAAATGAATAGAAGTAGTTATTAAGGTAGGAGAGAGAATGAAGGATGACTTTCTGGTTCCCCAGTAAGGCACAGTTTTTTGTTTGTTTTGTTTTTGTTTTGGTGATTTTTAAAATATATTTAGGAAAAAAGGATGAAACTTTAGACTCCTATTTGACTCCTACGTACATTTCATGGGGGGAAAAAAGACATCAGTAATGTTTTCTTTCCTGATACCATGCAATATTGTAGCAGTGTTTTTATTCATTTTATAAACATTCCTTGAACCTTGATCTGATCCAGATTCTAGTTCTTTGCAGGTGTCAGATAAAGTTATTCTCAGGTCTGCATTCATTTCTTATTACTATAATTTTCCAAAAATGGGAAGTGAGTAATTTTTCATGAGATTAAAAGATTGTCTTCTCAAAACATGATGAATATTTCGTGGAAATGAGATGATTTGCATTTGTGCATCTTATGTGGAGTTCACTGCTGCTGCATGTCTTGCCTTTAGCTGGGATGACAGCAGTTCAGTGAGCAGTGGTCTCAGCGACACCCTTGATAACATCAGCACTGACGACTTGAACACCACATCCTCAGTCAGCTCTTACTCCAACATTACTGTCCCTTCCAGGAAGAGCACTCAGGTGAGAATTGCCTTCTCTCTTTTTCCAGTGCTTCTGCCAGTTTTCTCCTCAAATTATTTTATTTTAGATTTAAATGTAGCACAAGCTCTTAATCTGAAATAATTACATACACTGAAGCAGCTTGTATATATATATTTTTTTTCTATTAATTACAATCTAACCCAGAAAGACTTACATTGCATATCTCTCTTTATAATATTGATATATTTGTTTAAAATCTAAAAATTATTTTATTAGTCTAATTTTGGATCACTCTTGATTAAGTTTATATTTATCTTTGAAATAAATTACTGGATCTCTTGAGGATGGCAAATCAAGAATAGATATCAGATAATTAAGTTTTGTCTTGTCTTACTTTTCCTTATTTGATTTGACAGAAAATTTCTTCTTCTCTGAAGTATTTAATTGGAGTTTTCTGCACATATTTATTCTGACATTCTCTAAGATGTAGAAGTGAGAATTATGTGGCTAAAATTAATGAAACTTAAATGAGGGCATAGGTAAAAATGGAAGTCTTTTGAATTCTTTTGAAAAATAAATTAGTGCTTTTTTTTTTTACTATTTAACTGGAAATATATTTCAGTGCTTTATTCATGCTTCATAGATTTTTCTACACAAAGTTTTTTTTAACATTTTCTTCATAGCTGAAGACAGATTCAGAGAAACGCTCTACAACAGATGACACGTGGGATAGTACTGAGGAGCTGAAAAAAACAGAAGAGGACTTTGACAACCATGGGGATGGTGGTGGCAGGTGGAAAGGTGTTACCTCGGGACTTCCCGAAGACCCTGAGAAGGCAGGGCAGAAGGCCCCCCTGTCAGTTTCACAGACAGGTTCTTGGAGAAGAGGCATGTCTGCCCAGGGAGGGGCACCACCTAGGCAGAAAGCTGGAACAAGTGCACTCAAGACCCCAGGTAGGCTCATCTATTGGCAGTTGCTACTCAAAAGTATTTTCATTTATTGTTTCCATTTGATCTTTATTCTCCTTAATAATAACTTTCTCTTTTTGCTAAATCCTATTATTCTTCATATAGTTAAATACTTTTTATATGTAAATTTCACACACTTTATCATATAAGTCCACATGAATATAATAACCTAGGCATTCTCTAGAAACACTGGCAGAATTGGGGGGGCTATTGAGTGTCTTTATTATGCCATAGTCATTTCTGATAATATGGAAAAAAATAAGGCTACTTATTTAAAATAAGATTGCTTTCATTCTAATTTCCTTACAAAAGTTTGGAATATTTATGTTAAGTTTCACTACCAACTCTGAGAGACAAGATCATTTACACTAATCTAATCTAATCTAATCAGTTAGAATGCTATAGATTTGAAACGTCATTTGTGAATTAGAATTTATGAGAGAATTGTACCAAATTGCACCATCATTATTTTTCTTAAGACTCTCTCCCCATTTTTTAAATAGTGCCACCTGAAGTACTGATGTAACAGGGCACTCAAAAATAATCATCTCACAGATATTCAAATGAATTCTTTTTCTAATACTTAGCTTGATAAGATTAAGTGCTATCCTTATAAAAGAGGGTTACAAGATATATGTATGTTTTTATTTATCTCCTTGATCTCTCATCACATTTCTCTAACAGTCAGATTTTTGTACCTTTTACTCAATATATTGGAGTGCATGCCTGTTTAGATCTAAAACAATAAATATTTAGATACTAAAGTAATATAAAGATGTATTCACATTTAACACATTGTTTAAAGAAATATTATGAATTAAAAATGTGCAGGCAAATAAATTTGTGTGTTTTTCATTAATTAGGGAAAACAGATGATGCCAAAGCTTCTGAGAAAGGGAAAACTCCCCTGAAAGGATCGTCTCTGCAAAGGTCTCCTTCAGATGCAGGGAAAAGCAGTGGAGATGAGGGGAAAAAGCCCCCCTCAGGCATTGGAAGATCAACTGCCACCAGCTCTTTTGGATTTAAGAAACCAAGTGGAGTAGGGTCTTCTACTATTATCACAAGCAGTGGAGCGACCATAACAAGTGGATCAGCAACGCTGGGTAAAATTCCCAAATCTGCTGCCATTGGTGGGAAGTCAAATGCTGGGAGGAAAACCAGTTTGGATGGTTCGCAGAATCAGGATGACGTTGTGCTACATGTTAGTTCGAAGACCTCCCTGCAGTACCGCAGCTTGCCCCGCCCTTCAAAATCCAGTACCAGTGGCATTCCTGGACGAGGTGGCCACAGATCCAGTACCAGCAGTATTGATTCCAATGTCAGCAGCAAGTCAGCTGGTGCCACCACCTCGAAACTGAGAGAGCCCACTAAGATTGGGTCAGGGCGCTCCAGTCCCGTCACTGTCAACCAAACAGACAAAGAAAAGGAAAAAGTAGCAGTCTCAGATTCAGAGAGTGTTTCTTTGTCAGGTTCCCCCAAATCCAGCCCCACCTCTGCTAGTGCCTGTGGAACACAAGGGCTCAGGCAACCAGGATCCAAGTACCCTGACATTGCCTCACCTACATTTAGAAGGTAAGAATACATAAAATGATGCTGGGAAAATAGAAAATGCTGTCTTAGGATACATATATATCCTAAGAGACATATAGAATCTGTTATTCAGTTTCTGAGTACAGTGAGTTTTAAGAAGCTGATCGTATAAATAGCTAGCAAAAAAATATGGTGCTCATATTTGGAAATGCTCAAACTTTCCAGTTTAACTGTTGTAATATTAGCAATGCAAACAATATTTATAAGAGACTTAAAAGCAGATAGCAATACTGAGGGATAGTAAAAAAATAAAGTAATAGCTTGTAAATTTTCATAAATTTCATCTCTTCTTCCTACATTTAAAAATAAAACAAAACAAAATGGATCTTTATGACTATTGGTATTCATTTCCAGTGTTTATTATCTTGCTGACTCTTAATGAGTTGATGATCATGAATGTAGGTGAAGTTGTGTTCCTTGTAACAGATTACACTGCACAGATTTATTCAGTACTGTAATCGTGACCTATTAATGAAAATCAAAGTATGATTGACAGAATTTGAAAACAACTAAGGATGGGCTAGGTTTTCTAACTCTTCATCAGCTTTCTTTGACATGACTCTGGTAAGAAGCATGATTTGGTTTCTGTTCTGGGACTGTCTTTAGGATTGAATACATGGAGTTCTGCTCCAAAATATCACTGTTTTTTTAAAATACAAATATATTTTAAGTGACAGGAAGATAGATATAGTTAAAAATTTAGGACAAATAGTTAAACTTCTCTAGATCATTTCATCTGTGCAATGGTAGAGTGTGACTTATAGTCCATTACATGTTAACTATTTTTAAAGTTTGTTTTTCTTATACAGACTAAACCAAGAAGATTGATTTCTGGGAAATAAAGGGTCTTAAAACATTTACTTTTACATTTCAAGTAATCTCAGATACATGATTGTTTGAAAAACCTGGAGTGTATATTTCTCAGTAGAAATATTAATTCTAAAGAACTGGCTTTTTGAAACTTGATTCTCATTGGAAAGAATAAACTACGACTTGTAGTGAGTTTCTATTGCTTAAGTAAAAGTCAATAGTGCCCTCCAGTGGCCCATTACCTATGAAACAATTTCTCATATTCGTCATAAAATATCTCACTATAGGAAATATGGATCTCATTGCAACTTAATTAGTAATCATGATGCCATTACTTCATTCACTTTATTTCCATATTGACATAAATTTGATTATACCATCTTCATTTACAAAACTAAAATGTTTTCTGAACTAAGCTCCAACACCTAACAGCACCAAATATGTTTCAAATCACTAATAGAAATATGTATTTGAGTAGTACCGGCAACTGACAGAAAACCCTTTGACCTTTCTTGGGGAAAATACAAACCGACATGTTGCTGGTAGATTCCAAGTCATTTCTAACTAACTACTCTCTGACAGTCACTCAGGCTACTAGATGTGCAGTATATATCCTCCCAAACCTTGCCTTTAGCTTTTAAATGAAATGCTAAAAGGAAAAAAAATGTTTGTTATATACCGAATGCGTAGAAGTTGTTTCATTATAATGGTTCTGTAAATAGGTAGCAGCAAGTACAGTCAAACTACTTAATTTTTATGAAAGAGTCTCATGATCACTTAAATTGTGAAAGCCATGGATTTTCATGCTTGATTTACTTTTGTTTTGCCCACTTCCTCCACCCCTTGGATGACAGCCCCATACCAATTTACCCTTATGGTGATATGAGAGATTTTTAGCTGTAGATTAAAAAGTTAAAGCTTATAAAGTTCATTAACATAGAGACAGGAAGTGCTTGGTAGCTGAGTACACCAAAGCACACTTGGCTCTGTGTACTGAACCCTAAATATTAAATGTGGATATTAGTTTCTTGGAACAACTGAAGTTGTTATTTGTTTTTCTTTTAGGTTGTTTGGTGCCAAGGCAGGTGGCAAATCTGCCTCTGCACCTAATACTGAGGGTGTGAAATCCTCCTCAGTAATGCCCAGTCCTAGTACCACCTTAGCGCGCCAAGGCAGTCTGGAATCACCGTCGTCTGGTACGGGCAGCATGGGCAGCGCTGGTGGGCTAAGTGGCAGCAGCAGCCCTCTCTTCAATAAACCCTCAGACTTAACTACAGATGTTATAAGCTTAAGTCACTCGTTGGCTTCCAGCCCAGCATCGGTTCACTCTTTCACATCAGGTGGTCTCGTGTGGGCTGCCAATCTGAGCAGTTCCTCTGCTGGCAGCAAGGACACTCCGAGCTACCAGTCCATGACTAGCCTCCACACGAGCTCTGAGTCCATTGACCTCCCCCTCAGCCATCATGGCTCCCTGTCTGGACTGACCACAGGCACTCACGAGGTTCAGAGCCTGCTCATGAGAACTGGTAGTGTGAGATCTACTCTCTCAGAAAGGTGAGCTTTCCTGGAGGCATTAATGAAGCCCTCACCCTCTCCTCCCCTCACCGTGCCTACCCGCTCCCTCATTAAATCCCCTTGATTTCTGTGGGAATGACACTTTGCAACAATTGATGAGACCGGGCCTTTTATTTGCTCTTATTATCAAGTTGACAGAAGAAAAAAAATCATTAAGGATAGGATAATTGTATAATTAAGTTTCTCAATAAGAATGCATGCGTATCTACCCATTAGGCAATTTGAGTAAAATTCAAAGCATACATTTATGAATTCAATGATATCTTCTCGAGTCATTTGAACGGTTTGGCTTAAGCTCCAGGACAACACAGCTTCTTGTAATTTAAACACTTTTAAAGACCCAATTTAAATGTATTCTACAATTATGCTCTGAGCAATATGTTAAATTTACATTATTAGCATTTTTATAGAAAAATAGCAGATAGATCACTGGGAATCCTAGTTGAATAAAAAAATCAATTGTCAGATATGAATTCTTAGAGAAAATTATAATCACACCAGTGGCATATTTTTAATAGGCCCCTTGGAAATATGTCACACTATAAGGTGTTTCCCATTGGCTTAAAGTTACTGGGTTGTTTTTTTTCTTTAATGGAAATCATAATAAACTTACCAGAAAGCATCACTGTTGACCAAAATGTCTCCAGTCTCTCCTCCCAAAATCCCTTTCTCAGATATTTTGGTATTGACTCTTCCTCTCAGGTAAATGTCTTAAAACTGCCACTTTTTCCCTAATGAACTCAATGGACACACTTAAAGCTTTCAAAAACAGCCCTGGCTACATACCTTAATTGTGTTATTTGTGAAAGCACTACTAGTCATTGAAAATGCCTGATACCTTTTTTAAAACTTTTGTTTAGATTATAATTGATGCTGACATATCCCTTTTTTTCAGACTTCCAGCCTTACTCCTAGAATCATTTTTTTAAAACATCAACTAAAGCCCTTACCTAGACTCTCACTAAAGTGTACCAGCTGTCCCTTAATTTAAGATTTTCCACTGCTCTTCCCTGTTTCTCTTCCCTTCATGAAATGCAAAACCCAGATCAAAACATTGCTTCCTTCCCACTTTACTTCCCACTCCCCTAACGATGGCACAGGGACAGCCATGCAAATGAGACCTCCTCTTGATAGAAGAATTTTAAAGCTAACTGTAACACTGATGCTTAATACTTCTTCTGGTGGACCGCTAATTACAAAACACATTTTTCCTCATAAACAAAAAGCTACTCCAGGAGAAATAAGACAAATAGCTGGATGATAGAAAATAAAATGTAGGTATTTGCATCCGTTTTCCTTCTAGTTTTGTCATTATAGACAGCATATATAAATATCAATTGTATATACAAAAACAGAGATATAAATATGTTTCATTTAATTTTTTATCCAAGAGGTTAGGCTTCCTACATCTTAGATTTGAGTTTTATCACTTTAAATAAAGGCAAGTGTATATCCTTGTATGTCATTTTCAAAACTAACAAATCAAATTGTGACGAAAATATGTTAACAACTTATAGTTTGAATGACTGTATCCTAGATTGTGTACTGATATGTGAGGAATCCAAAAAACAATTTTATAACCAAACCAATCACATTGGTAATAGATTATTCTTAACCAAATCACTCTCCAAAACACTGATTAATTTTTAATCATAAACATGACTGCAACAAATTAACCTATTTCTTTGGCATTCAGACATTCAGACAAACTCAAGTAAGTATTTATAACCAAGCAACCCTCAAATTAAACCACATAAGTTGATAATTTTATAGATATAATTTAAATACCATGTTATTATTTTACTTTGATTTAAATTTTAGCAGAAGTCAGTAAATGTTTTTACTATAGAAATACACTGGCAAATATCCAGTTACTTATGCTTATCTCTTTAAGCAAATCTTTTTTTTTAATTGTTGTTCAGTCTTTGAAGTAGACCAGTTTTACAAAGAGGAGTATTCTAATATTAAAAATAGCCAGGTAAACAATTTTTCTAAAATAAACTTTAAATAACCTAATTTTAATAAATGAATGTTTTGCCCTTGATTCTTAGTAAAATGTATTGATGAATATTAATCTGTGAAAAGTGAAATATCTTTATTGGTATAATATGTGATATAAGTATTAATAGTTTCTCCTACTAAATTACTGGATTGAAATAATTTTTGATATAAGAAGTTGTACAATTTTTTTTCCCTTGGGAACACAATTGAAAGCAGTGGTTTATTCTAAACCTCTAATTTACATTTAAGAAAGTTTCCGATCCACTGAAGAGAAAATTTGACCCTATCAGATCCTGACTTAATTATAATTAAGCAGTCAGCAGAATGTTAGAAATGCTAAGGAAACCAAAGAGCCATACCTACCTGAAA
Organism: Macroglossus sobrinus; assembly: GCA_004027375.1. Taxonomy (NCBI): domain Eukaryota; kingdom Metazoa; phylum Chordata; class Mammalia; order Chiroptera; family Pteropodidae; genus Macroglossus; species Macroglossus sobrinus. The sequence goes on from PVKZ01000972.1 coordinate 437,655, forward strand.
GCACGCTAAAGTATAAATGTTTAACACAAAGTAATTAAAAAGATGTAATAGAGATAGACGTAAATTCATGGCTTAACTGTTTGTTTATAATTTTAGAATACTTTATTAATATTCATGTTCTGGCACTATATATCATAATATATAATAAAATAATAAATAAATGAATTAGCAAATGTAATAATAAAATAAATTCATTAACAGTTTTCTCATAGCTGCTCTAGATCACTGGTGGTCCTTGCACCATGACCAGTTCACATTTGTTTTGTTTGCTTTGTTTTTTGTGACCTAGCCCAACTTTATAATTTAAAGTAATAACCAGCTTTAGAAGGTTCTGCCTGGTCTTTAAAGTCAGATCCGGTAACCCTGCCTTCACTTTGCTGCACAGCATCTATTGGCCCTAGACAAACAGTGACTGCTCTTCAGACGGTTGACTAAAATCCCTCATTCATTTCCACTGCCTGCCAGGCCCTTGCAGTGATGAGTGGAACGTGTCTACATTATAAAATCATTAACATCCAGATTCAAACAGATATTTCTACTTAAAAGTTTTAGCTTATATTGGTAAATTTAAAAATTTTTTTTGATTTTTTTTCATTAAATATCTGCATTGTATAAACATAATTTTTATTCAGTTGATAAAATTGGCACAACAATGCCTATTTTTAATTTTCTCTGCAGTATTAAACTTTAACGAATTTGCACACATGAAAGAGATAATCTTTAAAATGGCTTATAATCATATTAGTGCTTTAGCATAACATAGTTCATGTTTAGTGGTTTCTCTTATTTGTTCAGTATGATTCCTTTTTGTTTGTTTATCTACAGTACTAAAAAAAAAACTTCTATAGTCAAGATATATACTAGAATTGGCCTCTATATAATACAGTAATTACCTTATATGGACATTCCCAATAAATAAAATTAAAGTTGTATAATGCCTTCTTTGGATGCTTTCTATTACAGTACTAAATAATGGAGTACACACCTAAGAAAACATTTTAGCTTTGATACTGAGTGATTTAACGTTCAAGTCATGTTTTTGCATTCATGTTATATCATCCCCATTACGTATGCACTGTGTATTTAATTTTGATCATTTAAGGTTTTAGAGAACTGTAATGCTGCAAGTTCAAATTTTATTACTTGGTTATCCACATGCCAGAGATTATGACATAAATCCCTAGGCTTGTCCCACTTAGTTGTTGAAACCCTTTTACTCTAATTTTACAGAGGCCATTTCTCATTTTCTCCAGACATATTCTCTCATCTCTTTTCACAGTCAGCTGAAAATTCTTTATATGGAGACTGATATAACTTACAGCCTTTTAAATACTTAATTTATAATTTCCAAAAGTGGCATAGTTTAATTTCATTAATTTAAATAAATGATGGCAGAAAAATTACATTTCAAGCAGATATTATATTATTTTTTCTCATGTAAATAGGAATAAATCTGCTTTTTATTTATTCAAATAATTTGAAGACAAAAATAAATATTAAACAGTTTTATATCTTCTCTGTTCATTGGAACTTGTCAATTTAGCTTAGCTAAAACAGATCTATTTTATTTCCACCTTTATGGTTCTCCTGCATGTGAAATCATAGCAGAAATCTAGTCAGTGGCAGAGGGAAGAAAAACCTACATAACATTAGATAAATAGTTTCTAGAGAGGAATTATGTTAACATATGATTTTATCTATCTTCTATTAATCCAGTCACTAAATTATTATTGAGTGGAACTAAGTTAGAAAGGAGTTCACATATGTTGCAGCAATAGACATCTGGTCACTTTTGGTTGTCTTTTTTTTCCAAAGAGTTATGCATTAAATATGTATTACAAAAAGTTTATTTTGTGTAGTTCAAACAGAGAACCATTTTTGTTGGATGTGTAATTTGGAAGTTTTGTTTACATTATGTCCTTAGGGGTTTTCTTTGTTTTAACAGCATGCAGCTTGACAGAAATACACTACCCAAAAAGGGACTAAGGTATATATTTCTCTCAGCACAATTGCTGCCTTTATCTGTTGTTATATAAACTTTGTGTGCTGTCTTTCTTCTTCTTTCTTTGTTCGTTTGCAATGAGGCACCTGATATTGAGGATGAAACCGCTTTTAATCTTGATGTTTTCTTAGATCCGAAGAGCAGATGAAATAACCCTCAGGTAGAGATACCTATAGAGGCCAAGACTCAATAAATTAAATCCAGCGTACATACCATTGGGGAGGAGGGTGAGCAACAAATTTTGGTAGAATGCAGAAATCATTTCCAAAATTAAAATAAAATTAACTTTCCTAACTTTTGCATCTTGGAGGCATATGCTTACAAAACCTCAAAACCCATGTAGTCTACAGATGTGGCCAGTTAATGTTGAAAGATGCTCTAATTTGAATCAAGGAAACACTTTTGTCATCAGAGGAAAAATACTATAATTAAGGTATGAATTTTTAATGAATCCTTTTGGTAAAAAATTAAAAGAGTTTTAATTTCTGTTTTCCAAGATTGCTGGTATCAGATTAATTTAAATATGAATTAAGCTAGTATTACATAATCTCAAAGTAACTTTCAGTTCATAAAAAAATGAAAATTTAATTCATGGCCATCCTTTACTGTACACTTTTATCTGAGGGGAAGATATAGAATGAACTGCTAATAAATATATAGCACTATATGAACATAAGAGATTGACCGTTTTTTTGGTGGTAAGGATTTACTTACTCTGCTGAAACTGAGTACTGGCCAAATAGGTCTTTCACATTATCCCTTTTCCCTCCAGTTCTTATCAATAGTAAACAGCTTGCAATTATTCTATTTCAAAATTTTGTTCCAGAAATGTATATTCTAATAAAGTGAGACTATTTCTTCCTCTTTTATTTTAAAATCCAGACACGATGTCAAGTGGCATTTTAACCAAATAAATATTTTCTTTAAAAAAAAAAGCTGTTAATTTACGTTTCATTTCCTAAGCTTTTTTTGTGACCATCGCTCCAGTTCCTTTGGCTTCTGGCCTACCACTGTTCACCATTTTTAGTCTGTGTTTTCACCCTTTTAACATCCTTCCAAGCACTGTGCTTTTGAGTCCTTCTCAGTGAACTTGGCTGTCTGCTCAATTGCTTATGATTTTCAACTACATGTTTCACAAAAGCATAATTTTCTTTTCAAAAAAATTTTTTTTCCTGTGAGATTCAGATGGTTTCATACCATCTGGAAGAATTAAGCAATTATAATTAGATTCAATCTGTTTGAGAATGTTGTTCAGTCTGAATAGTAAGCTCCTCTCAATTGTTTTCTTGTCCTGATATTGTCTTGCCCCTTTAGATGTGCTTAAGTGCCCTAGCTGTGCTGTTTTGCAGATATACTCCATCATCCCGGCAGGCCAGCCAAGACGAGGGCAAAGAGTGGCTGCGTTCGCATTCAACTGGGGGTCTGCAGGACACCGGCAGCCAGTCGCCTTTGGTGTCCCCTTCTGCCATGTCATCTTCTGCAACGGGAAAATACCACTTTTCAAACTTGGGTAAAATATTCTCAAACATCAGTTTCATCTCATTCCTTTCATGACCCACCCTCACGGGAGCCTTGGTAGTTCTCCATAAAAATTGTTTATTTAAAGAGATGATAAATAAATATATATAGTGACAGAAGGAAATTTAATTTGGGAAGGTGAACATACAATGCAATATACATATTATATATTATTAAATTTTACACTTGAAACCTATTAATTTTATTAACCCGTGTAACCCCAATAAATTTAATCTTGAAAAAGAGGCAATAGAGATACCATAATAGTGCCTTTCATTTGTGTAATTGCATGTTTATGAAGTAATTTTCAACACTGTGCAGTATTTTTGTTTGTGTTTTGAAGGCAAAGCAACCCTTGGTTGACCTCACATTTCTCAAGGACCTTGTCAGTTTACAATCCCTTATTTTTTTTATTTTTTATGTCTACAGCACCTGGTTTTCCTAGGTGGTCTCCCATCCAAGCACTAACTAAACTCAACCCTGCTTAGCTTCCAAAATCAGACGAGATCAGGCTTGATTAGAGTAGAATGGCCATAGACAACATTAGTTTATTTGCTAATGTGATTCGTTTATTGCTAATGACAATATTTGACATAGGTTTTATTTTATAGTCTACAATCCAGAGGAACACAGGTCATGTGACTTAGAAAGAAATCCCAGCATTTTTAAGAGCAGAGGCAGCAATTGATTCTAAAAACCTGACTCCAAGCACAGAGGTTTTCCCAGAGTTCTCTTAAAAATGAGTAAAACATATTTCTATTTTAAAAATTTTTTTAAATTCTTCTAGTAAAGCTAATTATCTATTTGTAGAAAAATAGAAAATAGAAATAATTATAAAGAAGAAAAAATGTAATCTTATGATTCCAAGATCATTTCTTTTACTATTTTAAAGTTAAAACTCTCCATAGAATGCATATGAGAATTTGTTATGATAATACCTGGTGAACACCCAGCTTAGCTTTTGGGTTACTTTATGCCTAGTATAGTTTGTATGAAATATAAAATCATTTGTATAAATGTTATAGAAAACACAGGGAAAAGTAACAAAATAATGAACAAAGTCTAAATATGTCATTATAGTTTAATAGATCCAGTGCTATTAAAAGTAAATTACTCTTCTGGAAAGATATATAAAGTATTCTTATTATTTTTTCTCTTTTCACTTGAAAAAAAATTATAATAATGGACCCACAGATTGAATTCCTTTTTTGTTTGCTTTTGAAGTTGACATACAGCTTGTCATAAAAATACTAGAGTAAAAGAGAGACTCCACTGTAACTGTTATCAAACATTTCAGAAGCAGACTCTTGGCTTACCTTAAATAGGGATACCCTATCAATTTGTTTCTGTAAGAATTGGGATCACATTCTCAATTCCATCAAACTACTATTTTCATTATATAATACCCAAAATAATAGTGTGCTTTGTTTTGCAGTAAGCCCAACCAATCTGTCTCAATTTAACCTTCCTGGGCCCAGCATGATGCGCTCAAACAGTATTCCAGCCCAAGACTCTTCCTTCGATCTCTACGATGACTCCCAGCTTTGCGGGAGTGCCACGTCTTTGGAGGAAAGGCCACGTGCCATCAGTCATTCAGGCTCATTTCGAGACAGCATGGAAGAAGGTAGGCATAGTGGAGGGTGGGGAGGGGGAATATAGAGGTTACTTTATTTAATTCTGAGATGGAAACCATCACATTGCTCACATCACAAGGATTCCTGAAGAATAAATAAGTATAGTTCTCATTTGAGAAGCCCTAAAGCTTAAAGACATTTTAGTCTGTGTTACCTTTTGTTTCTTTATTTGGAAATATGCCAGAAGTTCTTTAGATTAATACTTGGCTATAGAATAGTTCAGAATAAATTTAATGTTCTCATACAAAAATGCACATAATTTTAGAGACTGCCCTGATGTGTCAGATATCAGAGTGAATGTTTTGTTTGACATCTCAGTTAATCATAAAGATATGTGAGGCAGAAAAATTATCTTGTGAAACCATCATAAGCTGCTGACATTTATTCTCAGAAATTTCCTCTTGTGTGAGTTTTTATATTATTTCCTAATTCACATTTTATCTTTTTCTTGCTTTATAAGTTACATTTCCTTATTTAATGCAATAAAATACTCATCTGTCCTAATAAATGTCTTTGGAGTTGTAAAGTTCTTTGTGGATATAATAAATCTATATGAATAATTCAGGAAGCTTAACTGATGTTGTTTAAATGTATATAAATTTTGAGCTATATAACCTCAAATGTCAAATTTGATAATAATATTTAAGAGATTTTTCTCTTTGATTTAATTAATAGTTTTTATGTACTCATAAAGAAAACTTGTGGCATTCATCAAGCATAGCAGCTAAAGATAAAATAAAAGTAAATATAGAAGTTCAAATTGATTAAAATAAAATCGAACATGAAATTAGCCTTACTATCTTAGTCCTTAATAATTATGTATAAAATAAAGCACTCCAGATCTTGAAACATACCAGATCATCCATTTATTTGCGGTATGAACTTGAGCAAATTTCCCAACTGTATTACCCCTAATTTCTTCATCTGTAATTTCACAGGTTTCTGATGAGGATGAAATTAAAGTACAGAATAGTTTTGTTCCTTTCTGTTTCCCTTTCCTAACTTCTTATTTGAGATACTTCCTAAAGTATCTTCCAATTAAAAGTATAGACAGCTATGACAATTTGTTCATGGTTTTCAGGTCACCACTGTGCATTTAACGTTACTAGCACTAAATCAGTAAACCACAACTGCCACTACTTTTTGGGATCTTAACCAAACCACTGAGTTTACTGTGATGGAGAGTAAATTATACTCTGATAGGATGCTGACTGCTGCAGTGTAGATAGACAAAAATATAACTAACTTGAAATGTTAAGTCATCATTTTTCTGAAATTGTTCCACCACTCCCTTCACAAACAGGCCTCTTACAATACTGTAAAATTTTTCTAAATGTACTGATGCCTTTCTCTAATGCCTTATTTACAAATAGAATGTTGTTCTTATGCTGAATACAGGAAATTCCGGCCTTCCGTGTATGAGGATTAAATAATCTGAATTATTGAATGCAAGTTTAAATAGACAAGATGGCTTTTTGTTGGCCATGCATTGAATACTATTATAATTCTTAAACTGAGGTCTAGAATCAAAGAATTATTTAGACTAGAAAGATGGAAGGGACTTTATTGGTACCCCCGGCCTATACTCACAGTGAAAGATGAGGAAACTAAGCCATAAACGATATGTCATAGAGCTATAAATATTAATTGGTCATAAGTAAATAGTAAGAAATAGTAAAGAAAAGGAAAAGACTGAAAATGGCATCTCTTGATTTATTGTCTACCTTCCTTCTGGTATACCCCACTAATTCATTTCAGTGGTCTCACAGGTTGAAAAAATGTGTGTGTGTATTTTTTTTTAATAACTAGCATTATCTATATCTCATAAAATGCTAGTATATGCACAGTTTTCCCAGTATTTTTCAGACAAAGTTGTAGTACCATGTGCTCTTGTAGTACCTAATACATTGCTCTTGATAGTATTTTTATTACTCTGTTGTAATTATCTTTTTAGTTTTGTATCTTTCTACTTTTGGAGATCCTAGGATTGTGTCATTCATTTTTATAGTCCCAAGATCTAGCAAGAGACTGTCAGGTTGTGTGTGCTTAACCAATGTTTGTCTAATAGATAAATAAGCAGAAATAACTTTATATTATCACACAATGAAAAGAGGAAGGACTTTCCTACAAATATAATTAAGTACAATTTTAACTATTTTGGGGCTTACTACATTAGATGTGCAAAAATATAAAGCCATCTGTTAATAGTTTGAGATGGTATTTTAATATACCTAGATAAAAGACAATATGCAATTTCCATTCATAATTTCAGTGACACCACTATGAAATAAGAAGTACTTTCTATTACTAGAACTACAAAAGAAACAATAATTCTCCATTTTAAAAAGTGTAATCAACTCATCACAAATAATGTTGAACTGGCAAGTTAGATAAAATTATTATTTCCCTGAAAGTATATGGAAGAAAGTATTGAAAATGGCTCTTTGTTGTAAAAAATCAAATCAAATAAATAAAATACATAGTTTTTTTAAGTTTAAAAACTTATGACAACTTTATTTCAGGGTTCATGATTTTCTGATTATTAATTATGTTGGAGTTACTACAATTTTCAGTATGTGCAAAGCATACTTAAAGGGCTTGTACTTGTCAACTACTGTCTATAACATGATGAAGAAGGTACGTTAGGGAGTAGGTATGGGACCTTTTCATTTCTCAACATTTGATCTCTAAGAAATGATAGCGGACTTATTCTCAAATTCTCATGTCCAGGGGTTATTGTTTTATTTCTCTAACCACCTATTTTTCACCTTTTAGTAAAGGCCTTTTATTCCTGAGCAGACTTTATTATTTTACCTCTTGTTTTTTGCTTTCTCCAGTTCATGGCTCTTCATTATCACTGGTCTCCAGCACTTCTTCTCTTTACTCTACAGTAAGTATTGGCTGTTAAGAAAAAGTTCCTGCCTTTGCCAAGCACACCAGTGATTAAATCGATTGACGTTTACACATAAGTTGCACAATGAAATAAAGGCACGTTCTAAGCTCTTGCACACTCAATAAACTGGCAGGTGCTATACTAGCTCTTTTGTGGTCCACTTACATGTGCTTTCACTTGACTTTTGTATACTCATTATAATCAATATGTGGAAGGACAACTGAATTTCATAAAAGCTGTTGGGGTATAACTTGGAATCCCTGAAATCATGCATTATGCTCTACCACACTTTTATAATAATGACTAGTTTTCTTTGTTCAATTTCCTGAGCCATGGTATGCCCTGGCACTTGTTCTATGGTATTTTATCCATTTTATTTTATTTTTTAAAGTTAATTTTTTGAGAAGGCTGTGAGAAAAGATGAGGACCAAAAGGCTTAGAGATTTTTTAATAATTTTCTGAAGTAACGTATAATTTTTGAAACTTTATTTCTTAAGAGAGAAATGTCACTGTATCAACTTATTTTCTTAATATGTAAAATCATGTTTCATTTTTGCCAAGGTGAATTTTCTGTCTAAATATAATTTTATTTTTTTCAAAAAATATAGTCTAGAGGAATTTATATTTTACAAGAGTTCCTTTATGCCTATGTAACAATGAAGTATATTTAGTTTACTGAATCTCACCAAACTTGAATACTATGAATTCTGCATTCAAAAAGTTTAATGAAAAGTTCACAACTTTGGGTGTTAACTGAGCAATTAAGTATTAAGAGCAATACTAATTTTTTTTACTCATTTTCATTAGGTTCGAATGTTATGTCCCCCTTTTTGTAAGTTCATCTTTATATCTGTTGCTTTATATAGCACTCAAAATTAGACAATCATTGGCAGAGATGATATTTTGCTATTACCTCTCCTTTTAATAATTAAAATTGCTAACAGATTTTATAAATAAAGAAATCACTATTATTGTTTAGATAAATCTACTCTTTAAGCAAACAGATAATGAAATGTGAAAATGTATTGGGAAAAAATGCATAAGAGAAATATGTAAAGATTTAATGTCCCTCCAGTTGGGCAAATGCCACTGCTTATCAGGGTGATGTTTTCGGACTCAAGCCATTGCAATTGAAGTCTCTAAAAAACATAAAACATGCAACATTATTATAATCATATTTTAAATATGTACAAATATGTACAAAAACAACATTTGTATAAAACCACCTTGATGAAGTTTAAGAAAAACTCTAGAATAAAAGAACGTGAGTTGAAGAAAAACAGATGGCTAATTAGTACATAGAGAGGCCAATAGACCTCTGTGATAATAAAAATGTTCTATTTCTGCACTGTCTAATACAGTAACCACATGTGGCTATTTGAAGTGTGTCTGATGTGACAGAGGAACTGAATTTTTAAATTAATTTTAATTTAAATAAGCACATGTGCCAAGCTGCTACTATGTTAGATATTGCAGGTTTATAGAGAACAAAGAGGGGTACATTTTAAAACTTCTAGATATATAGGATATATACATACATTATATATGTGACATATGGGATATATGTCAAAACAATAAAGACAAGGAGGAAGCAGAAATGAGAAGTGTATTAAGAGTATAATATGAAACTGAAACATTAAAATGAAGAGACTATAAACACATACTTATAGATTAACATTTAGAGATGAATGAGGTCCTGGTGTTAAGTGTGAAAAGGATGGTTTAGGTGATTGAGCCATATGAGAAGGTGATATTATTAGGAAATTAGTAACTTAAATAGTATTAGAAATGATAGACATCATATACTTGAATTGACAAATAACTTATAATAAAAACAATTTAAAATACACATTTGGGGGATTAAGAAAGAGAAAAATGAAAGATGATGAGTCATTCTCTTTAAACCTTTTTATCATCCACCGAGGTTGAATTAGCAATGACAGAATATCTGTGAAAGTGTTTTCCAAACCATGAAGTAAAAAAATAGTTTACCATTATTTTCCATGCCTTCCTAAGGACTCTGGATACAAATTCCATTAATTTGTGTTCTTGACTGACTCTATCAGTAATTATTGTTAGATATCAAGCAAGTTGCTAAATTTCTTTGGACTACATATATAAAATAAAATTGGAAAATAACAGACAGATCTATCCTATGGTTTTTCTGCAAGAATTAGAGAAGATCAGTGATGTTGTATATCATAAATTACAGCAAAATTATAAATTGCATGGTTCTTGGAAGCACCATGTATATCATAATCTACATGTAATTGCATCTTTTGTAGTTATGCAGTGCACAACTAACACAGCTGTGCATGGTGTTCCTTTGTAAAGTAAGTAGTGTTCAGGGGCAAAAAGTTTCCTTATTTTGCTAGAATATTAAGCACTATCTCTTCTTATTAGGTAACACACTGCTCACATTAAGCCTGAGTATAAACCACATTGACTGTAACACTCTCACTTATACAATTTATGGAATTGCATATCTTGCTTAAAAATATTCAAACAAACTAACAAAGATGGCTTGTTGCAAATAACAACAAATCCTGTAAAATCACCAGTCTAACAAATCCCATTGGAGGGATTCTTTCATGTAGCTCTATTAAAGTCTCTATAAATTGTAATTTGGTAAAATTTTTCAAATGTATCTTGTTATGAAGTTATGTAAATTACTTTCTAGAATTCTGAAGCAGAAAGATTTCAGGGGGATTGCAGATTGGTTGGAAGTCACAGGCCAGATCTGCCAGATTGTTACCTCTGACAAATTCAGGGTTTGTGTGTTTTAATCCAAACCAACATTGTGAAATCTGGAGCATTTACCTAAAAATACATTTTTTTAAATTTCCTTAAAAAATAACCAGAATGTCTAAAAATGCTGAAATTAAATGTTTCCAGGTTTACAGTCATCTGGTATTACTTCCCTTTAGATACTGACATGCGATTTCAGGCAAGTCCTAGCCTCCATCACCTCTTCTTTTTTTCCTGAAGTTGAGTTTGGGTTGTTGGTTATTGTGTTGTTGCATTTCTCAGAGGAAAGTAATACCCCTCCTTATCCATATATTTATGAAAAGGTAGAAAATAAAAGATAGCCTGAGAAGGCTATGTAATTTTATTTTTAGTACCCAGAACCCTTTTTATTCTTTATATGCCTGGTCCTGTTATGCATTTATATTTTTTTATACTTGCAATAGTTGTTCTTTGGCTTGCTATATATTAAAAACGTTATTGAACCTGATTTGTACTTGGAGTCTAATTTGTATTGGTTTTTTATAAGAGCAAGGACCATGTTTAGTTCATCGTGGATCCCTTTAGTATATTTACTAACACATAGCCAATACTAAAGTAAATATTTTTTAATTAGTAAGTTTGAATAGATGAATGAATGGCAAATTAATGGCTTACAAAATAAAGAATCATCTGATATAATTTTATTCAGGAAAGGTGTTTTATATTGTTTCCCATCCTTCAGGACATTGGACTTGCTTCAAAACCATCATTTAAAAGTGACACATAAGCACATTGCCTCATAGTATCATTAATCCCATGCCTAACTCACTGAAAAAAATACTAATATTCTCATTCATTGCTTCATCTTTATGGTAACACCTACCTAGAATTAATAACCAAGGGCATGAAAGAAGACAAGATTAAAGAAAAAGATAGTTCTGAAAAATCAGTAATGAAAAAAGTCATATACAGTAATGAAAAGTCAATATATATTATATATTATATACAGTGTATAGTATATATAGAAATAATATGGAATAATTATGCTTATAAGTAATATATCATTTATTCAGGGCATTTTTATGAAAAAAATATATGACTATTTTTTGACTATTTAGAAAATAGAATACACTGATTATTTTAAATATTCATTATTTATGATCAGTTTTATATAATCTTAGCATACATTGAAGTAGGATTTGCGCAGAATAAACTGGAAATAAATATGCAAAGTACTAGGGAAACTAAATAGTCATAGTTAATTGTACCATATGTCTTAAAACAAACAACCTCAAGCTTTCTTTTGATTTTATGAAATTTGTATTTTAAAATGTCTTCTCTACTTATGGTTCGAACACTAAGCTTTATATGAATGCTTGAAATTATTTAAATTAAAAGAAATAAAATCTTTACTTCAAAACTAAAGTTGAGATGTAAAATATTCCAGCTTTATGTTAGCATTTATTTTTAAACAGTTTTCTCCTAGAGCCTATTCAAATTCTACTTCTTAACCAGTCTTTTATTTAACCACTGTATTACTAACTATACATTATTTTTAGGAGTCGAGAAAATATAGGAAAAACAAAACTCAAGAGATACTTATGTTTAATAACTTCATGTTTACTTTGTTTTATATTATGTTTCTGTAGGGAAAGGAGATGTAAAAATGGTACAGGTATCTTCATCAATTAATCAGGAAATGTTCCAAAGATAAGAGAGGAAATACGAGATTGTTTTTTAGCTTTGGATCTGCTCAAGGCAGTGAGCAGGCTTGTTCTACTTAGTGATATTATACATTCTCCAGCTTTTTCTAGAATGAGAGAGCTTCCCAAATGTAATGGTGCACATAATTCATATTATGGCATTTTGCAGCCCAGCACAAAGAAGAGAAACAGAGCTGGGAGTTCTCTGCAGTTGAGGCCAAACACCCTACACGTCCCTACAGCATTCCTCATTTCCATATTTTGTGTAAAGGAAGATGTTTGTTAGCCACTTTTATCACCAGCTTCACGCTGGATGTTTTAGTGTTTTGCTACTTGCAGCCAAATAAATTTAATGAACTATCATTAGGAAAAGTAATAGAAAATAGAAACTAATAACCTGATGGTTTTCTACTTATCAGTAAAGGTCAATGTTTTTCTTCAAACTTTATTTGGAAATCTTTATGATCTGTAAATCACAGAATAAAATTATGACTCCTGATTATTGGCTGAAGATTCCTATAATTATAAAATTCAATATTTTATTTTTTTCTGTACTCATATTTTTTAGAGTATAATTTGAAAACTTCTGTTTTATTGCTTATAAAGATAGAGTAACACTATCTTTTAATTCTGTCCTTTGCTTTTAAGGCATATTATAGAAACATGGATCAAATAATCTATATTTTTGAAATACTGTATGGTTCATATATAAAGAAATATTTATCTTCAATCCTAAAGTTTTTTGTTCTTGCTATTTTAATTTAATAATGTTATGCATTTTACTATAGTCTTAGATTAGATTATAACATTTTAAATACAGAATATAATAATTTTACTCATATATACTTGTGAAATGAATTGACATTAATTATTTATAGTTAAATTATTTTGCATTTTCTCTTTTACAGGCTGAAGAAAAGGCTCATTCAGAGGTAAAAACCTTGTAACATTTTTATATTTGGCTACTCTTGAGAACATTTATGATGAAATGAGTGTTTCTACCACTAGAGGGCTCTGTGATACCATAGCATGACTACAGCACTGAGGGTAGAAATAATCTTTGATATAAAGTCTTGGATATTTATTTTCTCTTAAAAGAAAATGAAAAGTAGTTTTTAGAAGCAAACTCACCTCTTGCATACTAGATTGGAGTCTTAGCTCAACAACTAATAAATTGTCTCTAGGAAAAAGCACTCATTAAATTTTTGATCAATAAATGAATGTGTGATCTTTCTATTTTATTAGAGTTTCTTTTCCCAATGCCTATGAGACTAACTGCATGGGATTAAGGAAATTTGAATTTTAACACCCAGACTTCCACAACACAAGCTACCAGCACACCGGTCCAGCTGTTTGGTGGCAGGACTTTGCTGCCTCTAATCACCACTTATCTAGTGTGGTATATTGTTCTAATGACACACATTTCACAAATACACACGTCTTTGCAAATATGTACAGATCAGATTGCAACCTGGAGAGAATATTCTTTTTCTTTTCCTTTGTATAACAGTTATGGCCAAGGAGAGCAGGGGAACTTTAATTAGACCTTTACTCAAGGTGCAGTTAATAACTATTTGATTGGTTTACACTGAGGCAGTCAGAACACAGAAAATATCTTGGCAACAGTCCTACAAAGAAACTTTCCTTTGAAGTTATATTTTATTAGCCTTTAATGTAAAATTTGTGCTGTGTTTAAAAGTATTGGAAAGATTTTGATTATACTAGTTTGATATTTATAAAAAGTGAATGCGTTTTTTTAAAAACCTATTTTATTTGCATCGTGTACAAATGGCAAGGCTTCCAACATTGTTCATAATATAATCTACTGAGGTATAGAAATGCAACATTTATTTGCTTTACTAGTAGTAATCCAACTCCCCTTTTATCATTGATGCCCCATAATGTGTCATGGTTTTTAAAAAATAGTATATAATACTTTAAATTTTCCTGGATTATATTTTAAAGGTAATAGGATCATGTAATGGAGACTATTAATTTAAAAAGGCCCGTTTGAATTTGGTTTAAGAATAAAATGAATTCTCTGCCTTCTGAGACTGTGGTCATCATTATCTGAATTTAACTTAGAGTAAATTTAACTTAGAGAATTTAACTTAGAGCTAGGAAATATCTCTTTTTAAAAAAAGACATGAAATGGAATTGTATTTGCTGAAATTATAAAAATGTCCTCTATCTCTCTTTTCAACTTACAGTTCACTTCTTTTTTAGAGTCTCTCAATATTGACCACTGTTTCTTCTCCACAAAAAAAATTGAATGTGAAGGAAAATTGGAAAAAGACAATTGATGAACTGTATCAAGAATGCTCTTTCAAACTGAGACAGTATTCTAAAAGTCCAAATACAACAAATGAAGACTTGTTTTTGAAAAAAATGAGAATCATAAGAGTAGAATGTTTGGCATCTAAGTAACTAAAATTTATTCTAGAAATCAGAAGTATACTTGTCAACTTATATTTTACTCTTACTAATTATTGTTTATATTTCATAGCAACATGAGACATACATATTAAACTGTGAAAGTGCTTAAATTAAAATTTTAATTATGATATATACTTTTATCTTTCTATGGCTTAGTTTTGAGTGTGAACTTAACTAAAAAGGAAAACATTTTAGCATATTTATTTTGTTGGTTTATCTAGTTATTTGCACAGTATTACTGATTTTCTTCTTATTTTTTAACTATAGATAATCTATAAAGCATTTCTGTACTGAGCTAATAGTTACTTACTGAATAAAGGACATTATAATGAAGATTTTGGAAAGCTTCTCTGAGTGTTAGTCATTAATAGCCCAGCCAATAAACTTATTTTCAAATATGGAATCATTAAATACTGATTTAGAGCCAACTTCCGTGACTGCAGGATACTTTACAGCTCTGAATTGCCAAATTACAGAAACTAAAATAAAAATACAAAAATGCTAAGAAAATAACTTAAGTACTTTTTACTAAAAAAGACCCAGGAAAATATGTGTATGTATCTTTTAAAAAGAAAAAAATTTATGACCTGAGTTTTATTGCCACAGATTTTTAGAGGTAGAAGAATCAATAATAAAATTAAAAAAAGTAAACTGATTCTGGAGTCAAACAAAGATGCAAATGGAAAAAGTAAGCATCTCTTAATTTGTCAATTTGAGTCTCAGTTTGAACATAGTCACCCCTCTTCTTATAAGTGGCGTTTGACTGTTACTGTGCAGCTATTATTCACATTTATTTCAGTAATTGGTGCTGATGCAGTGGAGGTAAAATGAGCTAACTACAATATCTTCTTTCTTGGATCGAATTATAGTTTTAAGTCAAAGTCTACAAGCATATTAAATTCATTTTTTAAATTACATTCAGCAAATTCATAAACTGCGGAGAGAGCTGGTTGCATCACAAGAAAAAGTTGCTACCCTCACATCTCAACTTTCAGCAAACGTAAGTCACTCTTAAATTTTTTTCTGTAGTAAAACAGATTTTTATATAGTAAATAGGATAATTTTAGTAAGAGAATTACAAACTTTAAATGTCCAAAATTATACAGACTTAAGACATTAAATAGTGGGACTCATATAAACTTTTCTGCACACTGGGTAATACAATGTAAACCCAAATTAATAAGGAATCATAATGTGGTTAAAATGGCTTTTTGTTTCTTATAAGGTTGGCAACAAATGTTAGCAACAACTACAAGATTTCTTTCTTTTCTTGTTTTTATCACTCCCCATACATTTAGACTTTCTCAAGCCACAATACTTTACTATGAGGACTGATAGTGATGAACTTTGAAAGATAAAAAAATTCGTGTGCCTTACTTTCTTAAGTATAATTTTATTAAACAATTAGTTATATATCCAACTAATCCTAAACAATTAACTTAGGTGTAAATTTGGGTCTAAATTTTGCTATATTGTAAATAAGATAATTCTCAGCAACCTTCACAGCCTTCTCATAGCAGTTTAAACAGCTGAGAATGACAAAAAATGATGAAGATGAAGACCATCATTTACATTAGCATTTATTGAAAATCTTTCAGCGTGCCAAGGAGTTCTCAGAGTAGATGTAGAATAATGAAGGAGAACATGTGGCATTGTGCCTACTTCTAAGGAACAATAGTGTTAGAAGCAATAGTGGGGGTTAAGGAAGCTCCTGCTAATTCACCATATGTCCTGCCACCTTCACTCAACATTAATCTGCTCAGTCCCACTGCATAGCTTTGGGCCTATTGCCCACCTCACTACTCTCTGCTCTCCATTGAGTTTTTCTATCTCTAAGACAAAGCCTGACAGAGCAAAACTGAGCAGGTATAGGCCCACTAGGGATGCCTTGAATAAGAAAAATTTTAAGGTTAAAAATTATGGTGTAATATAACTTTCACAGTATATAAGTACATCATGTCACTCACAGTGTATTTATTTTAGCCTATATTTGGATTGGTTTTATCTTTTCATCTTGAGAGAATCACATTAATTTTGGATTGACTATGTTTTTTAGATATTGTTAGGGTATTCTTAAAAACAATAGTAGATTTTAGAGTATTGTTTAGGCAACCCTAGAAAAGAACAGTATTATATAACATATAGTTTGTGTCTAAGAATAACTCTTAAAGAAATAGTTGAAAATCAACTGTAAATTTTATACAATAGGTTAGATGTATAGGAGTATAAAACACTCATGTCTAGATTCCTGAATTTGTACTCAGAGGATACATTACAATGTAAATGCGAAAAACACACGAGATTGCGCTTACCTGCAGTGAAGAAGGCTCAAAGATAGACCTTATGCATTGGATAGTCAAGATACTTATAGATGTCCTGAGCGATTACTTATGGTTTTATTTTATTTTGTAAATGTCTTTCGTGTGGATTTTTATATCCAGATATTGGAATAATAAGTACGTGCTATCCATTATGGAATTTGGGCCTTTACAAGGTAATTTTTAAACTATGTCCATTGAAAAAGTAATACATGCATATTGTATTAAAAAATTGAAACTAAAGAAGTATTTAATAAAAAAATATTATTTGCTTTTTTCCATCTGAGACTCCCATTCCCACTCATGGATATTGACTTCATGTGTTTCCTTTCAACACTGTTCTTTTATGTACTCATAAATACATATATGCAATATCCATTTGGAAGGCTATGCACATACACACACACATACTCATGAGAAACCTAATTCTAACATAGGGAAGCTGTCTTAGGGTCTACTTTGTGCCATTTTTTAAAAGGGCAAACATTTTAAAAAGATGTCAGCCATTGACTACCTAGCACTTCTATCCAACTATGCATGCCACACTATTTTCACAGGGTTTCTATGATTTGGGAGTAGGTATTCTCAGCTGAGAATTGATATGACCATCAAAAGGTGAACATTTGTTCTTGTGGTGAAAACATATTTACTCTTTTTATGTATAAAGCACAGATATACAGAGAGTGTAAAAACAGGTATGCAGTATACCTCTGGTATTAAAATGACATGGAGGAAGGGGACAATTAGGAAAAAAATATCTATAATCTCTCCCTAGGGGGAAATACTGAAAAAAAAAGTAAGAAACAAAATTAGAGGGAGTAATGCCAAATAGATGATATTGTTTAAAAAGTGCTAGTCTTGGCAAAAAAGTCCAAATATCTCCAACTTTCCTAATATGTATCTATGTTATCATTAGTAGTACGCTTTACACATAGATGGGAGTTTAATCTTTATCCTATTTTGCATGATTTTTTTTTACTTGATAATGCATTTTAGAAATTTTCTCAGATTATCTCAAATCCACACAAAACCCTTTAGATAGAAGCTTTATTTTTTAATAATGAAAAAAAAAACAGAAATGTTTCTCAATATTATAGACTACTACTCAGCAGCAAAAGGATGTGAACTATTTGTACATATAACAATGTAGATGGATCTCCAAGTTTACTCTAAGCTGAATGAAAAAGGACAATTTCAAAAGGTCATATACCATATAAATTCACTTGTGTAATGTTCTAGAATGACAAAATTATAAAAATGAAGGACAGCTTAGTGGCTGACAGGGGTTAGGGATGTTGGTTACCTTTCTCCCTGCAAGGTTAGTGTAACTATAAAATGGTGTCAATAGGGAGAGCTTTATGTTGAAGAAATAGTTTTGTATCTTGATTGATCTTAAATTCACACATTTCATATGTGAATTTACATATTTTATAAATATTGAATTCCTGGTTTTGATATTCTACAATGATTGTGTAAGAAGGAACCATTGTGGGAAGCTGGATGAAGGAGTACAGGCATCCTCTCTATACTTTCTTTGCAACTTCTTGTGAATCTACCATTATTTCAAATTTAAAAAAAGAAAACAGCTAAAGATCTATCACAATTTTTGAAAGAGATGTCTACTTTTTCATTTCTTAGGTATTTCATTCTTATTTCACCATTTAGTGCCTCTATATAGAATGTCTTCAGTATAAGTCAAAAAATTTTTAATCTTGTACAGTTTCTATTTGGCGATAGAGATAAGACTTTTATTTATTAGTTTATTCAGACCACAAGTAAACTTTTATCTTTTGGTTAAATGGGATCACTACAATGCACATTATTTATAGAAATATAATAACCATAACTTATAAGAATGAATTATGAGTTTGCTTTAACAGAAAATATTAACTTAATTTTTTAAATTTAGAAATAATTTTAAATATACATCTATTCATTTTTACTCAATACATGAATAATTCTATCAGGACTTAAATGATTTTCCTTAATCTGGGATGTGTTTTATAATTGATGTTTCATGTGTTTGAACCTGGAATGATTATATTTTTATGTAGTCCACACAATAATGCATGTTTTAATATTTAAATTTGAAAAATACATGCTTCTCTGCTAATATGCTTTTTTTTACCCCTCTGTTAAATGGGAGTAGTATTAAATCAGAAAGATATCCAATGAGCTCATTTGACTGGCATAGTCTAACCTGCATTTTGTAGAATGTGAACCTAGTCTTCCCACCCACTTGGGAAGTTCTCTGATCAGAGCTGAGTAAAGCCCTGAGAAGACATTTTGTAAAGCTTTTTCTACTAGGATCTTTGGAAAGCAGAGAGGGTATGTGGGCAAGCACTAAGACTTCCTTGAAGCAATAACACACCAAGGGACAGAAAGAAAATAAGAGGCCCAGAAACAAAGACAACTGCAAATGTATGGTCACATCATACAGTCAGCCAGGTGCCCTCTTGCCTCTCAACTGCATCTTTATGCAGCCAAGTCCGGTGGGATGCATTTGTTTATGTTTTAATATATTTTCTTTACAAATCTCAGCCCTTAGATAATTTGAAAATGGGCATTAAGGCTACTTATTACTATCATTTTTCAAAAACATCACTGAATGAATATCTAACAAAAATAAAAGGTACTTTTTCTTTTTTTTTTTGCCTTTCAACATGTCTTTTAATCAGAAAAGTCTTGGATATTATTTTGTTTGGGATTGTATTCTATTTCTTGCTCTATTACTATTTTTATGTAATCTGGCAGTTACTCTTGCTTTTCTGAATCTCCTTTAAGAGAAAACTATGTTGCACATTTTAACAATGGCAAACACTGAAGGGGCAATTTTATACAACAAAAGAAATGTGAAACCTTATTTATGATAGTTTCAGAGTCATTTTCAGGTTATCTAACTATTGATTTTCAAATGTAAATTATTGTTTATCTATATAACCATTCATCACCATATTTATATAGAGAGTATGTTTTATTTGGTTGAGAGGCTGTCACCAAATTCAAAATGAACAAATGTAATGTAGGCATTTTGCATAATAATATTTCATCTCATTGTTTAGTAGCACAATAATTCTCTTTACCTTTTATTCAGATTATGTTATGTGATTCAAAAACTAAAGATAACAGTATTAAAAATACCTCCCATTAACCAATATCTGGTCTTGTCTGTTATATATCTTGACAGACTTCACCTAACCAGTTAGGGAATATTCATTATCATATAGGTAAAATTTTACTTTTGCTTGAAAATTATGCAACTGATTAAAGAAAAGCAAGAACAAAATAAGTTATGATGAACAGTCCTTCAGAAAATCGATAATTTTTTTAAAAGTCATCATTTTATAAAGTTTTTAACAAAATATATTGTCCTATAGTTTAATTGTTTTACTTTTTGTTTTCTCTCCATTAAGGTGACAAAGATCATCCCTTGTAGAAATGTTTTCTCTTATTTACTTTTTGTACTCTCTTTCTATAATCTAATTGGTAAGGAATTCAACCTTTATTACCTTACAAGTAACAAAGTTAATCTGGTAAACGAAGTCACGGCAACATAAATTTAAAGCAATATTTCACTAATATAATTTTAACATATTTTTCATTGAGAACAATGTGTCTCAAAATATTTTTTAGTACCAGTTATTTTGTGAGTAATTAATGAAGACCAATTTTCCAAAGATTGAAAACTGGCATTCTAATGATGAATATTTTATATTTTCTCATAGCTTTAAAATGTAAGTAATATGTTTATATAGCATATTCTTTACAGTCTTTTTTTTTCTGTCATATTTTTAACTGCTATTGAATTGATAAAATGAGCACAGAGGTAAAGGGAAAAAATTTTCACAGTCCAACAATTAAAACTTACAGTTCTTTGGGAGAATTAAAACTTTGCAGTATTGAGTAGAATCTTGCATTTACTTTAGTAAGTTTTAACAAAGATTTTCAGCCAGAATTTTCACTGTTTTCAAAGAAATTAAGCGATTTTAGTTTTGGGATTTATTAACCCATTCTAAGGTCATAATGGGATTATTTCTAATAGTCTAAACTGGAATCAGCACAAATGGTTATCATAGGCAAATATATAATAAATCACATAGAGCGATGCTTTACAGCAAAATTTAATCCCTGCTACATACCATGTGGGTGAATCTCAAAAACACAATGTTAAGCAAAAGAAAACAGTAGGAAAAACCAAGCCATTATGATTCCTTTCTAATAGTGTTCAGTCTGGGCAAAGCTAAAACATAGTGTTTAGGGGTATAAGCTCAGGTGATAAAACTATAAAGAGAAGCAAAAAAGAATTACTAAAATTTTATAATAGTGGTTATCTTTGGGGAATCGAGAGGAGCCAGTAATGTGGGAGGGGCAAGGGAGGACATCTAGAGTCTTCAAATGTCCTGTTTCTTGACCTGGCTGGTTAGTGCATGCATATTCACTATGTGCTAAACCAGTGAGCTGTACATCTTTATTTTGTTCACTTCTACATATATGTTTTTTACAATTAAAAAATATTAAGTATAAAGGAAGTAGACACAACCTTATGCTAATTCTCAAGTGTACAAAGTCCAATGTAATGACATTCCTTGTCATTGAAAATATTTTAAACTATAAGATACTATTCTTGTTTTTTAAAGGTGGTATTCATCCTGTTAAATCTGCTAAAAAATCTTTGAGTATAATTCTCAAGTTTTTGTGTGTGTATGTATGTAAGAGAGGGAGGGAGGGAGGGGAGGAGTGACAGAGAGACAGAGACAGAGAGAGAGAGAGAGAGAGAGAGAGAGAGAGAGAGAGAGAGAGAGAGAGAGAAAGAAAGGGAGGGGGAAAAGAGGGAGGACAGAGCCAAAAAAAAATAAAGAGTTTTACTAATGGACTGAAGATTAATAGATGTATTCTGTACAAATTATCTTCCTCCATATTACAATGTCCGGAAAAGAAAGATAGCCTAGGACAAATTTAGAGCTACAAACAAAGACACCTTTGTATCATAATGCTAGGAGAAAAGACTTGTACATTCTAGCCTTTAGAATAAACTTGTAGCTGTTATTAATATTGCAAAAAACTTCTAGTGCCCTAATTCCTAGAAAACCTATGATCCATTTGATAATGGGTACCTCAGCCTTTCAACTCTGTTAAAGTTATAAGGTGATGTGTTTTAAATGATTCTTCTCATTCCTTTCTCTCAAAAAATTAATCTTTGGCTAAGCATTGCCAAATTTTTTTCCACTCATAGTTTATTATAGACATAAGTTGTAAAAAATTCTATCCTTATATTCTTTTAAGGGTACAATAAAATTGAACAGTTTGAGATAACATACCTATAGTTCTACTTCAAGCTGTAGAATAAGTATACAGCACCTCTTCATGCTTAATATTTTGTAGGTCAAGCTGTCACAAAATGGCCTGTTTTAGAGCTATAATAAGATTGTCAAATACTTAATCATAAGACTTATGGTTATGTACTCTAATATGTATAATTCTCTGAGATTTTAAAATAAAACTGCAAAGCCACAAAAATTAATGTTAAATAAAATATGACTGATTATTATTTCTAGCTGGCCAGCTACAGTTCCTTAGTTGAAGGGAATAGAGTAGAAATAAAAGCCCTTTTATTGAAAAGAGTTTGGAAAGTGAAGACAAGTCTTTCGATTCAATTCTTTGTAAGCAGAAAAAGGTAAGATAATGTTATAACTGTCAGAAGATGTCTGGCACTGAAGGAGCGTATTATTATAATAGAGGAGCTAACAATATCTTCAAAGGTCATCATGCAGGTATAAAAATGAGGAACATTTGTCCAGTGACAATTGCAGTGACCTCTGCTTGGGCTTTGAGTCTAAAAATTCGGCAACTCAGAACTTTATTCTGTATCTTATGTGTCAAATTCTCCATGATGTATAAGTTAGAAGGTGTTATTATTTGCAAAATACTATCCTCTTTTAGAAAGTGAATTTACATTAAATGTCAAGAGACTGAAACACCGATTTAAGCTGAAGTTTAGAAATGACAAATGAAGATTTTTGTTAATGGAGACTCACCATTGAAAACTGACTATGATGGTCACAGTATTTAAAGAGTTAGAACACCTGAAAGTAAAGCATTGTCATCCTTCCATATAAAGTTCAAACGTTTAAAAAGTGTTCCTTCCATTTTGTTCACAGGCTCACCTTGTAGCAGCTTTTGAAAAGAGTTTAGGGAATATGACCGGCCGACTGCAGAGTCTAACCATGACAGCAGAACAAAAGGTATGTTCAGAAATTCCACTGAGGCTTGAAATAAGACAGCTAATAGGATGTTTTAAACACTACCTGAGATGCAGCTTCTTAAAAATAATACTACAGAGTATTCATTATATATTAAGTTGTAACAATAAGATAATGCCTTTTCAGATTTTAATTTAAAGACTTATTCAGATTAATTCATATTGGAACACACACACACACACACACACACACACACACACACACATACAGTTTTTCTAGGCAATCTATTACTTTACTTCTGACTATAATGATTAAAAGAATACCAAACGTTAACAAAGTAATAATTGCATAGGAGAAGAATTAGAATGTTCTAGGAACAATTAGTTATGCAGTTGACAAAAATTACACTCTGACAAAAAGTGATTACAAGCACATGATTTATAAGCCATGCAGAAAGCTAGTGGCTGAGATACCCATGAAAAAGTCTTAGAACAGATGTTAGGACTCTAACCTTTGAAATAAGGTTAAATTATATTAAAAGCTTTAAAGTAAATGTGAAGTGTTTTATGAAGTGGAAGAAGGAATATTAAAAAGAAAGAAACAGAGAATTTAGTTCACAAAAACAGAAGTTATCAAAAAGGTCAACATTGCCTAAAAACCATCTGGACACTTTCCATATGATGACCGCTAACTTACTCGCTGTCATTAGTTTGGTGGCTCTAACTTGAGTCCTTGGATGGTTGTCAGAGATGGATAAGTCTCTAAAATTATATAGAAATATTTGTAAAAACTGCGTATGTGCATAATAGAATCAGATGGCTACAGTTTCATCTAATTCTCAGAGATTCATAATCTAAAGGGTTTTGAATATTTTCAGAGTCACTACCTATATCCAGGCTTTGATTTTGTCTTCAGTTCTGTAAAGTATGTCATTAGCTTTAAAGAACTAGCATGCATTACCAAGTTTTGTCAGCTTACCATTTTTTTAAGTTAAACAAAACTGAATAAACAGCTCAATTAAACCAAAAGAGAAAATCGAACAGTCCTGTAATTGCCTGGTATTCTTAACAAACTGTATTCTATTTGCCCTTATCATCCAGTCTCTTATTTCATCGATTTCTCCTGTCCATGAAAGAGAACACTATCCATCCCTGCCAAAACTCTTATGGAAAGGAAGATAATTCCTTTTGATTGCATAAATTTAATCTTCATATTTTTTTGCGGGGGGAGTTTAGTTTACCACTTTACTAGGTAACATAAGAACTCAGCAAACAGAATGACAAGAACTTTTAGGGCAGATGAATAAGAAAGAAAATAAACAGGAGACTAGTAGGCTTGAGTGTGAATCTCAGAGGAGTCTTTCCAGAGCTGTGGAATTTTCCTTTACTGACCCACAAAATTATCATTTTAAAAGTGGGGATTATAACAACTACCTTGTGGAATCATTTTGAGGAATAAGTAAGATACTATAATAATGTCACATGCAGTGGATAGTCAAGAAAGGTTGCCTTCGTTTCCATTTTGCTACTTTTTTCTCTTAAAAAATATAAGATAAATTGGCAGGCATGTTGCTAGAAATCATGGTTAGTATTTAAACCTTAATATTTTTAAGAAGTCAGAAATAATATATTTTTGCAACCCCTCTCCATATTTCCTTTAATTCTTATATTTGTGAGTATAAAGTTCATATAAATTGGAAAAAATATGCTTGCTTATTAATTTATAGTGCCTATGAATAGTACCTGAATATTTTAAATACATCTCCATAATACGAGGAATTTCATAATTATGTGAACATTATCTTTAAAGTAACATTCCTACATTTATTAAATGTTCTCAGAAGAAATCATAATGTCTGAAATTGCCCTTGCCTTTTTTTAACTGATTACTCTTCTAATTGCAAGCTATACACATGCAACAATAAACTAGTAACTAGGTTTTTTTATTAATCTGAGATTTATAACTTACCTATTTTAAAGTGGTTCTGAAATTCTTATAAAATTAATTGCAATATGCTATTGCACAATTCAATGACAGCGTCTAGTGAAATCCAGAAGAATGTATCTGAGCCTGTGTAATTACTACCACAAAGCACTGAACTGAGTTGAATGGTAAGGACGCTGAGGCACAAAAGAGGTCTGCTTGGCATGTTTAGTTCTCATTTTCTGACCAGAAGAGCATAATTTAGATTGAAGAGACAAGCTTTTTGGCACTGAATTCAGGAACAAATTTATTGTAAAGTTTCTAAAATTGAGGTCATGGAATAACAAAAGACAAAATCACTGTTCAAATAGATATTTCTCTAAAAGCTGAGGGTATAACATTTAATCATATTTCAGTAAAGCCATTTCTTTGGAGAGCTGAGATAAAAGGGTATATTGCTCTCTAGTGATCCAACAATCCTGGGGAAAAGATTAGAGAGACTACAGAGCAGAGGTTTTGAAACTCTGTGTCTGGAGTTGCAAGGTTCATTTGTCCATTTAGTCATTCAGCAAAGTTATACTGAATTTCTACTCTGATATACTATTCTAGCTACTGAGAATTCAGTATATGTGTGCGTGTGTGTGTACACACATTTTTTATATCCTAGTTTATAACTAGTTACAATATGAAGTAGAGTTTATATTCTAGTAGGTAACAGATTAGGATAAAAATATAGTTAAAACATAGGATTTCAGGTGACAGTAAGCACCACTGAAAAATTTAAAGCTGAGAATAAGCACATTGGAAAGCTAAGTGGGATGCTAAGACATAACAAACCAAAGGCAAAGGTGGTTACCTATTTTTAGTAGAAAAACTAAACTAGGACTCAAATCCAAGTCCTAGTTTGGCTTCTCGCTTCAACATGTAATTTTCAACAATCATATGGCATTAATAGTCTAAAAACTATATCAAAACTCTAGTTTCATTTATAGACCAAAGCATTCCTCAAGATAGTGTCCTAAAATTGTTCCTTGATTCCAGAAGCCAAATCACATTGATTCTCTTGTCAAATTTATACACTTATAGCCTGGTGAGAAAGTAAAATACATGTACAAATAACTCAGGAAGCAGAATATTTTATACAACAGCATGATGTCCCGAGCATTCTAAAAGGGGACCATTGCATTTTCACTCTGGTTTCAGAGCAGAAGTGGCATAGAGGAGACTCAGACGCTGGGAAGATGAAGAAAATTAATTCAGGGGGAATAGAGAACTATACATAATAGAAGAAGCACCATGAGCAATGAGCAGCAAGAAGTGAAATTATTGGAGGCATTTAGAGAAAAAGAAGGGTATGGAGAGAAATGTGAAACTAAGGCTAGAAAGATGTCTAAAGAATCTGGTCCTTGAAAACAGTGAACCATTCGAATGTTTTTGATCCTGGACTAATATGATAACAGTTAGTTAATGAAGATCAACCTAGCAACATTTCTCAGCAGTTTAACTGCATTCCCAAAAGCCACTAAAAGTCCACATGTTATATACTAGTAAGTCTGTAAATAAGATAATTGTCATTAATGCTAGCCAGAAGGTGAAATTACCTCTAGAAATTGTCCTATACCTAAAGTAAGCCTCAAAAGATTGCGATAGTGACACAGAGTGATAAAGAATTTAACCTGAGTTTCATGTTCTTATCCCTTTACCAGCACTTCTCCACCAAGATTCTTTGAGAGAATTAAGACCTCATGCCCTGAGGCTTCTATTATATGTAATGAAATAACTTCTTTTCTTTGTACCTAGAAGAGTACTAGATATGTACCATCCTGGTCAAAATTGAAAGCATGTCACTCAAATTATTGTTTAGAGCTTTAGTTTCCTATAGAATACTGGATGAGGAAGGTGGAAATACAAGTCAACACAATGGCAAAAATTCCTCAAATCTATATTTTTATGATCTACAAATCTGCTTTTTTACAAAACTACTGCTAATTCCTTACAGATTTACTAAGGCTGTCCTCATTTATAATTAGAAGACTTTCATATCAGTTTCCTTATAGCTGTTGTGCCAGAAATAATTGCAACATATATTAAGGTAGACTAGGTGAGTCTTGTTGGAAGGTCAAAGCATGACAGAGTAATATCTTTTTGTATAAGAGCTGCAGGTGAAAGTGACACTTATGCTAACTATAAAGTCTAAGATTTGCTCATTGTTATCTCTGTGAAACCACGCTTTCTTTTTTTGGTCAATTAGATAAATAGAAACTTAAACCTTAAAAATGAGAAAATTAAAGCCAAGTCTCTGGAAGTAGAAAGAATAGAAGCTAAAATTTGAGTAATTGAATTGGATCTTTATGTTAATTCCTCTCAGTTCAAATTAAATTTTTTTTTTTATCTAGAAGTGTTTTTAAAAATGTATTAGTAGAGTCAGAAAATATATTGATTAGTCTTTTAGGGCATGGGATAATTTGAATCCATATGTTACAAATGCCAAGAGCATTTTTCAGTCACTTATACTAGTGGGATTTGGTGAATTTAGTTTATTTAGTTAGAACCAGGACTAGCCAGATTTTTTTTTAGTAGAAAAATTGATAATATTTCAAGGCATGTACAAAAGGGTGGGGCTGCAATATATTCAAAGAAACTAGTTAGTGTAATATTAAATCAGTGTCAATGTGAGGAAGCAAAAAACAGGTTTAGTAGAAATATTTAAGAGCCGAGAAGGGCAAGTTGGTGATGAGATTAGTTAGCAAGTTTGTGAGATTCTCAACAAGTTCTGTGTCCAGGAGAAATTTGGAAAGAAGTCAGATATAGTTAGGAAATTAATTTGGAAAGAACATTAAGCAAAGCTAGTATATGATAATTTTTCATAATTTTATTTTGAAGCATTTCAAGTTTGGCTTTGATAACTTGTTTAGCCTCAGAGATATGTATAAAGCAGAAGTACTGACTCTGTCTAGCTTCTTTTAGATAAGAAATCTAATGGAACATAGGTATCTTACATACTCAGTAGATGTTTGGGGTGTAATTATCTTGACTGGCTCATTGTAGGTAAATGAAATTTTATTTTCGGTTTCCAGGTTTTAAAATACCACTTGGCCTTTAAGAGTGAGGAAGATGTTTAAAGCAAAGGGAAAAATCATATGGAAAAAAATCAGAGAAAGAGATGATTCTAATTTGAGTGATGATGAAGGTGGATTTCAACTGAAATAAGAAAGAAGGAATTTTTGCATATGCGGAGAGATAACTAGTTCAGGCTTGAAAAGATTTTCAATGTAGAACTTAACTATATTTTTATTAAAGACTATGAAATATGTTTTAGGTGCTTGATTATACTTATAATGCTCTCCTAAAAAAACTACTAATATGAATTTGGCTAACCTAATATTTTCACGAATGATTTTCCCAAGTTATATAATGATATATTTCTTATCAAGTTATCCTTCATTTGTGCTTATTGTGTCAAACTGTATAACAACTGACCAAATACTAAAGATACTTAACGTTAGAGAGTGATCATTCTTCTCTCATATTGCACAATTTACTGAAAAAGAAATACTACCTGAACATATCACTTCTTATCTTTTTCAAAAGTTTCTAGAAGAGATTCTCTAGACAAGATTAAATTTGACTCTGAAATGTCAGCTAACTCATAAAATTAAGATTTTTTTTAGATTTTTGCATGAGATCCCATTTCCTTTTTTCCTCTTTAAACCAAAAGACAATGTTTTAGCATATTTATAATTCACAGTACAAGCACTATTGATTTTAAATTTAAGAATGAAAATCTGATTTTTGGTAAAATTTAACATCCCAGTCTATATATTGTAAATTAGTACTTAAATTATGTGATTTATTAAGTATAGATTTTTTTTTTATAAAGGCACCATAGATATCCTTTTGTGAATAAATTTCTGGTAAAAGCAGAATGAATTTTTAGTAAATATTTTATCTCTTGGGGATTTATTTTAAATAGAAAGTAAATTAAATTTTGGCAAACATATCTATTACCTGTTTGGTAAGGATAGAATATAGATAGAACTTGGAGAGATTAAGAAATTATGAATTGGATCTGAATTTGGTGTTATAACATTGGAAACTTTCCACAAACATCATCTTTTTATTTTTGATAAATAAATGCAAATGAAATTACAGTGAAGAATTTGAAGATTCCCTTATGAATTTAGGAGGTTGTATTGATTTTTCATTATGAGAGTCTTTGACTGATAAGCTATTAGAAGTCTATATAAGGGTTCATTTAAAAAAAATTAGCCATCTGTTAGGAATATATCTGCTATCTAATGAAAATAGTTATAGTATGTGCCAAGTATCTATTCCAAACTTGGATATCATTTCAATTAGCATTGTCTATCTTAAAAAAAAAATGTGTAAGGTTAGTCACTAGACATTCTCATATTTGAAACAGCTTCCTGAAAAGGTAGTTGTCATAATCCTACTCTTTTTTGTATATTCTGGGAGATACTGAGTAAGGATAAACTGTACTGTGGAATGAAGAGCCCAAGCATGATTTTTTGGCTTTCTGCCAAAGATGCTAGAGAAAATCATGAATGACAAATACATTACCAAGGAATTCTTCCACTAACAGGCTGACAAGGATTCTAATTTTTTAAAATTGCCACCACTACCAAGAAGGTTACTTCTTGTTTTTGAGCTCCTGATGGAAATATTGCCTATGCTGAAAAAACACTCTCATCCTTTATATTATAATTATAATAATAATAATTATTGTTGCTGTTGTTGTTGTTGTTGTTGTATCTTCCTCATGGGAAGTAATTTCTGGTAAAATAATTTACTTAAATAATGGAGAAAGATCAAATATATATGAGGATTCTCATTGGGACATATCTTAAAATTACCCTAAATTCAATAAGAAAATAGGTATTTTATAAAAATTTGATTTATAAGCTTTTTTTGTAATTTAACTATTATTTAAGGACTATATTACATATATTTCTATTCTTTTTTTTTTTTTTTTACATTTCTGTGTTGCTTTGGCTTGGCAAAATTGGGTCTACATACTGGGAATTTTACTGGATAAAAAGTATCGGGATCTAAAATGACCTTGATATGCCAGCAGAATTTAATCAGATTACATTGAATAGAAGTAAGTTATACTCAAATAAAAAGAATTCATTTCTCAGGTACAAAATAAATGAGACAAAATTTGAAATTGCTTATTTGACAAAACCTCAGGGTTTCCAGTTGATACTGAATGCAACATGATGTACCAATGCAATGCTGATATCTAACTGGGTAATGTAAACATTAGTAGTGTTAATAAATCTAGTATAAAATGAGTACTGTGGTTTCTTGCTTTTACATTGTACTGATGAGCACTGGATGCCACCCTTTGGAAAGAGTAAGGATTATTCAGATCATATTTATAAGAGAATAACCAAGAATTATTTTTTTAAATTCTGCTTTACATTTAGCAAAGTAAGTTGTTAGATATAACTTGACATGGCTGGTCAGACATCCAGGTCTCCCAGGACATCAGCACTGCATAAAATCAAATCCATCTGGTGGTAAATTTTGAACAACAGGGACATTTTACTTTTCTCTCTAGGTATGAAAGCTTTTTTAAAGCTTCTAAATTCTGTTTGCTTCACAGGAGTCTGAACTTATAGAACTAAGAGAAACCATCGAGATGCTGAAGGCCCAGAATTCTGCTGCCCAGGCAGCCATTCAAGGAGCACTCAATGGTCCAGACCACCCTCCCAAAGGTATATTTAGAAATACTACCATTTTGTATCATTATAATAGTCATCTATTTTATCTACTAATTAGAGCAAAGCTGCTTTTACTCAGTGAAGCTGCCTTTTATAATGAGTAGGTCAGCACTAATGCAGTCAGAATCCCAGAATTTAAAAACAGTAGCTTTCATTAAGACATAAATGTTAAATTGACCTTAAGAATTTGCTTCTATTATATACACATTTCTTTCACTCGATTTGGTGAAGGTGGGGATGGGGGCTTGGATAATGCATTCATATCCGATTTCAAGCAAAACAAACCCAGTAAAGAGGATGAAAATCTAGATCTGTATAAAAAATAAAATAACCAATATGGTGAAATACAAAGTAGGATATGGAGAGGAACTTGTCTTAGGGAATAAAATGATACACTTCTTGTAGAAATTTTTAAAACAGTAAGAAAATGGACTAAAAGTTGGTCTCCTTTTCATGTTTACTGTGCTTCAACAATTCTAAACAATAATAAAATGATATTCTCTGCCACCATCTCTACCTGGTAGCTTACCACTGAAGAAATGCTCTGTATTAATGTCTTGTCATCTTTTTTTATACATAAATTCTACTTATTCATGTTCTGACTCTTTTCAGTAGCATTCAATATGCTCACCTCTTTATCAGCTTAAAAATCCTTTCCTAAACCCTGAATGCCTATCATCTTCTTTCCCTTTCCAAATGAAATTCAGGAAAAGTTTTATAGGATTTTTCAGTGTCTTCGGCAAACAGTCACACTTTATATCACTAGTGTATTGCTTCTCTTTTGACCACTCCACCAAAACTGTTCCCCCTAGGTTCAGTAATGACCAGTATTATGCTAAATTCAGTACAACATTTAAAATTCTTATTCTATTTGATATGGAAACAGCATTTGATACTGATGTCTATTCCTTCCTACATGAGCCATTCATTTGTTCTACTGTTCTTGACATCTACATTCTTGGTTTTTCTTCTACTCTTTTGAAATCTCTTTCAAAGTATCTTTTGCATTTGTATCCATCTCTTAAATGTTAATAATTCTTAGAACCCAGTCCTAATCTCTCTTCCGTTACAATTTTTACATTATGATTCTCTTTATTCTATCTAAAATTCTGTGCAAACTCACCTACTACTCTAGCTTTATCATTTATGTGCTGATAACTGTCAAATCTCTCTCTCTTTAGGCCAGGCTCATCTGTCAAATCTCTCTCTCTAGGCCAGGCTCGTCTCTTGAGTTACAGATCTGTATATCTAGCTGCCAAAAAAAGAACTTCATTTGGTTATCTTTGGATGTCCGTCACCTTAAACTCAATGTCTCCAAATCTGAACTTGTCATCTTCCCTCTCAGACCTGCTTTGCTTTCAGTGTTCCTTGCTTCAGTAAGTGGCACCTTCATGTAGCCAGGAATCTACATGTCATTTATAAATTCTCCTCTCCTCACTCAATAAATCACCAGGTTCTATTGATTGCATCTCTTAAATATCCCTTGGATCTATTCCCTTTTCTCTGATCCTACTATCAACATCCCTAATCTCTTCCCTGAACCATGACCAGGAACTCTTAAAGCCTTCCTGCCCTTCATCTTATACCACTTTAAATTATCCTTTACACTGAAACTAGAGTAATTGTCCAACAGCATATATCTCATATTGCCTTTAGGATGAAATACAAAGTCCTTAAGCTGACGTATTCTCTCTTTGTCAGCTTCATTTATTCAACAAATATCTATTGGTTTCCCTGTGATACACACTGTTACAGACCTTAAAGTTTATATTTCAACTACCCTGCACTTTCAGTTCTTCAGAAGTTCTTTATATATTCTGTGAATTCTAGTTGGAATTTTCTACCCTGTTTGCTCAGCATAAAAAGTTTTTGAAACCTTACAAGAATTAGCCTAATTATTCCTCCTCAACCTCAAACTGGATGAGGTGCCCTTATGATGCTTCTGGAAATAACTGTACTTCACCTATTAAAATTTGCATTTTACTTTGGTGCCTTAGTTTATTTAATGTTCTGCCTTTCCTGATCTATGGTAGAATTTTTTTTTAAATTTTAGTGACTGTGATGATGTCTTACACAAAAAGGGGCTTATTCAAATTTTATAGAAAAAAAATATAATTTTAAAAACATTTTAATTAAAATTTTAGGAAAACAGTGATAGAAAGTGAGATATATTTAAAATGAAGGACAAACTATTTCTCTAGGGGCTACTTCTGTTAAGAATTTAGCAACTTTCCATGTGGGGGAGTTGATTTATATGCTGCATGGAAAATTACTGCATATTTAAAGCTTATCTTAGAGCTATAATAAAGCAGCTTATGTTCTAAATCTTCATGTCGTAAATAGGTCCAGAAGGGATTTAAAAAGGCTTAATCCTTTCTTCAAAACAGTACAAGTCACTGAAGTAAAACTTTCTGGAAGGATTCCTTTTATCTTGGGCAACAGGTAGCTTAATATATCTACTGGAATTATAAAATAGGAATTCCTTTGCTCAGAAATGTGGGAAGGATGCCTACAGTAAACAAAATGATAACAGTTAATATTCAAATTGGTCACGAGAGATTAAAAAACAATTTTAGAAGATTTAAAACTAACAAAACAAGTAGTTTTAATGAGTTGCATGTATATAGAATATTTAGATTATGTTTCTGTAATATTAAAATTCAGTATTAAATTCATTGAACACAAACTGATCCTTCATATATTGGCCATTGACATAACATTGAGAAAATAAACAGTTGGACTTATGTATCTTTCCATGGGTTATTAAGATGATTTTATAGGCTATAAATTTGTATTCTGAGATAATATTGAAATTTGATTGTTGAGACCTTTAAAATATTTATGTCATGTAAATTTTTAACATTTAATCTTAAGATACATATTTGAAGTGAAGCAGCACTTTATCATAGACATATGAAACTGTGGCAAAAAAAATAGCAATTTATTAATTAACTTTCTACCTTATATCTATGCATTATATTTATTAACAAAGTCTGACAAATGATGGCAGTCTATAATAGAATAAATTTATTTGTTAATCCACAAACATTTGAGCATGAATGAGGCACTCTGTTTGATCTTGAAATTCAAAGATACAAAAGGAGGAAGTCTCTGTACTCAAAGGCTCACATTCTACTTCAACAAAAGGTAATTTTTGTACATTATGTAAAACAATTATGACATTATAATAAAAGAAAATGATTATAAGCCTGAAAGATAAAGGTGACAGAAAATTTATTTATATTTTTCAAAATCTGTTGCTTTTTGTCACTACCTCTGTGCATAAATGTGGAATAGTTGTTCCTTAAGACATATCAAGTACAATTTGACAAAGCATGTATTAAATTGCTGTCAGTAGTAAATATGTTAGGCAAACATAGTTGTGTCAAATGACTAATAAGAATAAATGTATTCGACAAGTATTTATTGATCATCTACTTACATACTATACTCTCTATACAAAGTCCTAAATATAAAATGGTAAACAAAATAGACATAGTCTTTGTCCCCATCAATTTTCAGTCTGTACGAGAACAGAAAATCAATGATTATTGTGATTGTTGGTGTAGCTGAACATGTATACCAGAATAGTTTTAACTTCTAAAATTGACAAGAATAATTATTGGAAAAAGCAAAGGCACCTGAGAACCCACAAGGGGCGGCATTGTCAGGAAAAGCCTTTCTAAGATAGCAACACTTAAGGGGAGATCTAAATACTAATCATCAAGTCATATTGTAAATATTGAGAGAGGAGCATTCAAGAAGAGTATTGAGACAGAAAATGAATTAGTGCCTCTGTGGAACTCATACAAGGAAGGTAATAAGCAAAGGTAAAATAAGTAGAACCAAGTTGGAGAGGTACATAGTGACCATAATACTGAGGGACTTTTAGGCCATATTTGGGACCCGAAATATGTTTTAGTTTTATTAAAATGGGAATCTGTTGAAAAGTCTTGAGGGAGTGATGATAAAGTTTTTCTTTTAAAAAGAGTTCTTTAACTACTATTTGTAGAATGGTTTGAAGGTGAGTAAATTGGACAGCTGTTCTTGCTATGGATCAGGTAAGTGATGTTAATTTGAACTGGGGCAGTGGTGGTACAAAGCGGTGGAGGAGAAGGTGGAAAATGAATGCATAAACAAACACATAACTGAAATATGTTTAAAATAATCTCCATTCATATTGTTGATATTCAGCCATTCTTTACTGAACTCTATGGTGTTCCATCTACTGATTCAAATACATATAAGCGCTAGATAGGAATTAGTAAAGTAAAATGTATTCTTTTCATTCCATGATATTATTGATATTATGCTTTTGCTAATCTTTGTCAGAAATACAATCATAGTTGAAAATAACTAATACCTCCAAGGACTACTTTTGAACCATGATAAAGATTTACCTATCTTTTTAAAATTGGGAGTTAATCAAAATCAAGTACAGTTTATTAATTCTGGACATAATAAAAACTCTGGAATACTTTAATACTTAATACATCTGCTCTATGTATGAAAGTCAGTTATTAGAGAAAAACTGCAAATACTACATCTTGTTCAGAAAAGTTTATAGCCAACCACAGCAGAAATATAAAACACAAATAAATACCTACACATATTTTTCTATCAATTATTGGTATAAGTTTCACATTAATTGATTAAGAGATACTTATGGTTCTTATTGTTGACTTAAAACATATATCTTGATTTAGCTTTTGGCATTGCTAATGATTTGGCATATCAAAAAGTAAATATTCAAATTATATTTAAAAATACTTTTAAGGGACCAAACCCTAGGGATTCTGAAAAAAAATAGCTCTATTTTTTCTCTCTGATAAAATTCATCAGTATGTACGTATGTGAATGTAAGGATCAAGATATGTGTACACATATTACATACCTACATGTGTAATCATTTATTATATGTTTTGAAAGTAACCAGTTACAGTTTCATTGTCATAGATCATTTTATTGGTAAATAAATCAGTCAACCTAAAAGATTTGGTTTTATACTATCATTTTTATTAAAACTTTTTGAAAGTTACATAGTAATTTTCAACATCTTATAAATTCCACTGAGATTTTTGCTTAGCTAATCTACATTGGTGTCAATTATTTTTTTAGTTAAATTTATTAGGATGACATCAGTTAATACAATTATATAGGTTTCAAGTATATAATTCAATAATACAGCATATGTATATTGCATTGTGTGTTCACCACCCCAAGTTAAATTTCTTTCTGTCATCATATATTTCCAAATGGCAGTTTTTCATCTTTTCTTATGAATGAGTAATATTCCATTGTATATATGTACCACATCTTTATCCAGTCATCTATCAAAGGGCACTTGGGTTGTTTCCATGTCTTGAACATCGTGAATAATGCTGCAGTGAACATTGAGGTGCATATAGCATTGATGCCAATTAAATATCGTAATAGAAATAGCCTAAAAGCAGATTTGACCTTGAATAATAACTTCATAAACTATTAGTGTCTTCACTAACACTTAATATCAGTTCATTGTAAATAAATAAAATTTCAAGTTTAACTTTAATTTTAATAACTATAAATAAATCTTACAAGCTGATTGTATGAAATAAGTGAATATCTTCAAAAGTGATTCAATATAAAATGCTATTCTCTTTAAAATATGTAAATAGAGAAACGCCACATTTTTTTAGAAAAAGAGAGAGGCCATATACATGGCAGTTTACACAGTAGACTTTAGGATAGCCCAGGTCTCTGGTTGTCTCCACTGGTTTTCAGCTCTGTGACTCTGGGGAAATTACATTTAGTGAATTAACTCATTTCAATGGTTTACTTTAAGATTAAAATTAGGTATTCCCAGGGCAGAGTAAGCACATACTAAAAGTTAGCTTTGTTATTACCTGTTGTATGTTACTATTTTTACTATTCTAAGCCATCAGTAGGAATTGGTGGTATGATGGAAGAATTACCCTGTCTTAAATATGTTTTTGTTTAATGAGCAAATGCAGTCTACGCAGACTCTTTTTCTTAAGGATATTTCCCTCATTGGCTCTTG
The DNA here is from genome assembly GCA_004027375.1 of Macroglossus sobrinus. Classification (NCBI taxonomy): domain Eukaryota; kingdom Metazoa; phylum Chordata; class Mammalia; order Chiroptera; family Pteropodidae; genus Macroglossus; species Macroglossus sobrinus. Next base: position 474,796 of record PVKZ01000972.1, read on the forward strand.
AACCTTGGTCAAGGTACTTCTTTGCACTTTAGTTTTTCACCTGTAAGATGATGTGCTTAGATAACTTACAAGGTTTGTTTGGGCTCTAACATGGTATGATTATATGAAATGGAAAGCTAATATATTTGGCTTCAGTAACTTTATTCAAAGCACAAATATTTTTAGAAAAACAATTAATTCTCATGCTATTATGAGTTTCCATTTACTCCATGGAACTAATCATTTGAAATAAACATTTTGGAAGCACAGTTTGATCCAGGTATTCAATAGAAATCACTAGCATAGCATTTCATTTTTGGACAATACTCAGAACTCATTAAATCACCAGTGCTACAGACTCATATGAGATGCCCAATGAATCTTCATACAGATAAAACAGTTAATTAAAGCAGATATGGGTATACTTTATTAAACTTATAAAACCAAAATTGCATTGAAATGATTTGTACAAAGCCATGTTGACTTTTATTTTAGGACTTTCTCTCAGAAAGCCTAAAAGTCTAGTTTGTTCAAATTGAAAGTCTTTATGAGCAAGTGTGATGCTTTCTATCTGTTGTTAGATCTCCGCATCAGAAGACAGCATTCCTCTGAAAGTGTTTCTAGTATCAACAGTGCCACAAGCCATTCCAGCATTGGCAGTGGTAATGATGCTGACTCCAAGAAAAAGAAGAAGAAAAACTGGGTAAGCCATCATTCATCTAATTCTGAAATTTATTATTGAACAATGAGTCAGGCTTTTTCCTTTGGGATTTTAGCCATCTGCAGCAGTTCACAGAGAGTCTTGTTCAAGTGATCGGCACCTCCAATACTGCACTCACTGCCCAAATTAAGGTGTTATGGTGTTGAAAAGCACGTGTTTTAGAGTTGGTACTGAACTTGGGTTTGAATCCCACCTCTGCCACTTGCTACTTAGATCTTTGTCAGGTTACTTTACCTTTTGGGAGAGCCTAAATTTTCTCATCTGCAAAAACAGGGTAATTAATACTGACTATAGAATTGTAAAAAGAAATAAGATAACATCTGTAAAGAGATGACTTAGAGTAGGGGTTTATCATACAGATAAAGAAGAAGAAAAAGATGATGATGTGACGATAATAATGATAATGATCATGATGATGATGGTGACATAAGGACATTGATAGTACAGTGATGGTAGTGATGATGATGGTGGTAGAGGAAGAGAAGATGTGGAGTTGGTAAAAGTGAAACAAGAGACCTTCAAAGTCTCCCCACCCCTCACATCAACAGGGCTTATAGTGAGTATAAAGTTTTAAGTAGTTAAGAAATCAACTACATTAATGTCTGCTTTATTTTTTACCAAGAGAATATAGCAGGAATCTAAAAATGTGCTTTAATAAAACTGTGCTTTAAGTTTGCTAGAGAGATAATCTATGATAATATTAAGCAATTGCAAAAGAACCTAGGGGAAGATGCTATCACTGCAAAATTTTTGAAAACAATGAAATAAAGGATTTATTTTAATAGCATGAAACAAAGGTAGATTTTAAATAAGTACAACTCTTGATGAAATCCAAAACATAACTATCAGGAGATTTTACTGGAGTGCCTTCTATAAATAATAAAAGATACCTTTTTGTTTTAAAAAATGTTTATGCAGGTAATATTTTAAAATACTGATCAGCCTTCATTCCCTTGATTTGTAATTGCACACTCTTTCATGTTTCTGCAAGGTGAACTCTAGAGGAAGTGAGGTGAATATAAACCGTGGACAATTTGGCATGCATCTTTAAAAAATACCCTACCTTGGCATGAATGCTATTCATTTTGGCAGTAGGCTTTTATACCTTTTAAAAACAGATTACCTTGTATGTCTTTCCTTTGTGTCTTTTCATTTTAATCTCAAGTTTTAAAGAGAAGAGGTAAAATCATTTTCTGAATAGAGCTGTAGGGGATACCAATTCTGGTTTTGAATAGTATGGGGACTGAAAATTTGAATGGAAAATTACAATTAATGAAGTGTTAGGTGAATTTGATTTCATTTTGCATTTTAAGTTTATACTGTCAGCAGGACATGACTTGATTGTAGCGCTAAAGTGGCCATTTAAAACAAATTGCCTTGAAGAGAGAAGCGTTGGGAATGAGATCCCTTCAAGGTATTTAGTTTTAAATGCGTGCTCTGACAGCCATGCCCTTGACCCTGCACTATTTAAAAGCCTTCCATGTTTGCGCTGAGCTGGATTAATACAAGAATAAAACAAAAACATAAAACACGGTATCATTTTTTTAGAGATACTGTGCTGCAACTGTTAATACTCTGCTTATACATACTGACCCCAGGCAGTGGCTAGGATGGCACCTGCAAACTAACGTCCCAAAGCACAATTCTCCAAGTGCAAATAGACAAGAAAGGTAATTTCTCTTCTTCTTTCAGCTGAGAAGCTCATTCAAACAAGCCTTTGGGAAGAAAAAGTCCACCAAGCCTCCTTCTTCACATTCAGACATTGAGGAGCTTACTGACTCATCCCTTCCAGCATCCCCCAAGTTGCCTCATAATGCTGGTGACTGCGGGGCTGCATCCATGAAGCCCTCGCAATCTGCCTCAGCGTAAGTCCTCTCTCTGCAGAATGCTGAAACAAATACACACACACACACACACACACACACACACACACACATATATATATGTGTATATATATGTATATGTGTATATATATGTATGTGTGTGTGTGTGTGTGTGTGTGTATATATATATATATATATATTTTTTTTTTTTTTTAAACAACTTCAGGCCGACCTCATGCTTATGTTCTAAAAGTAATCAAGTTGTACTTTCACAACAGCACCATCTGCATACCAGTCATTTTCAGATCTTCTTTAGAATGTCAGACAGCATTTGTTTAGCTTTCATTTTTCATATATTTCAGTGTTCTTGGTCTCATTCTCCACTTTCCTAAGTTATTATTCTCACTTCTTTTCATGTGCATTTGTCCATGTATCTGTCTAACTTTGCATTAAATGCAGGTCACCCTTTGTCTGGCCACCAAAGAAACGGCAAAATGGCCCTGTGATCTACAAGCATAGATCCCGGTAAAATGGAGTGTGATGCATGAAAACTCAAAGATCCAGGTTCTAACCTAGACAGTGTTCACTTTTGCTTTTTCTAAAATCACTCGCATGCATTTCAAAAATAAAAACCTCTTCTGTCTTTCTGTTTTTAAAGTAAAATCTGATATCTAAAGCCAAACTGCAATTTATTTTTCTTTAGTTGTGCTAATCTAACATAGCATTTTTATCATAGCCCATTCTTTGAGACACTTGTACATCCTATATAATTTGAGGAACATAGCACTGTTATTTTGTGACCAGCAACCTACTTCTCACATTTCAATGGAAATTATGTCAGTTAATATAAAATAATTTTTTTGACATATTTTCTACAAAACTGTCCACAAAACTACAACAGTAAGGATATAATGTCTATGATCTTTAAGCAGCCTTCATCTAAATTGCTTTGATGGGTTGAAAACTGTGATTTAGTTTCATTAGCTCTGATCCCCTAAATCAGCTGAGCCTAGCAAGAGGATTACATAACATGCATCCATTATTTAAATGTGCAAAACTAATCTCTCTGATTTATTTTCTACAATATTTATATTGAATTTTCATGGTAACTCGAAGATGGTATTGTGCCAAATAAAATTATTCTATGCACAGTTTTACAAAAAAGAAATCAATGTTTTAAGGACATAACTTTGCTTTTAAAAAGAGTATTTCATATGTTGCAAATAGAGATTTAAGTCCCTTGAAAAATGGTAAAATGAAATATAATAACACTATGAGCCTTCAGCCCCATAAATATCAGCAACAAGGGAATTTTGAGGGTCACTTTATATACAGTAATAATAGATTGTTTTTGTACTTCAGAAAATAGGAAGAAAAGAATAAAAGAAAAGATAGCTACTATTTTCAGTTTTGAACCTGAGTGTATTACTGTTTGTAAAACTCTTTCTTCTTTTCTCTAGATTTACCAGCAGCAAATAATTTCTGTACTTGCTGGATAATATTACAGTTCATCCTTTAAAAGAAGCATTGCTTTTCCTAATCCTCTGGCTTCCTCCAACCACTGATTTTGTGTTTTGTTTCCTTCTTTAGTATCTGTGAATGCACAGAGGCTGAGGCTGAGATAATTCTGCAGCTGAAGAGTGAGCTTAGAGAAAAGGAATTAAAATTAACTGATATTCGGCTGGAGGCCCTCAGCTCGGCTCATCATCTTGATCAGATCAGGGAAGCCATGAATAGGATGCAGGTCAGTGCTAAAGCACCTTCAAGAAACAAACTGGAGAGATTTGAAATGCTGCTTATTTCCTTCCTTTAGTTATTATAAAAACACATCTCACCCTAATCTCTTTTTGGAAATGTACTCTGTTTATTCAGTCTTGGCAACTTACTCCTTAATACCGAATGGAGAAATCCAGGGTCAGAAATGGGAGTGCAGACTGACCAATTTCAGGCAAAGACTATTCAAGTCACTTGTACTTGTGATTGGGTTGACGTAAGAGCTAAGTTTTTAGAGACAACTACAATCCTTGCTTCTTCACTTTTCCATGATTTACTTTTATGTTTGCTCTTTTCTGTTTTTTTTTAATCTGATTTGCAAACACATTTACCTATTTTCAGTTGAAAAAAAATAATGAGAAAACTACAGAAATATAACTCAAGCTTTCTAAATATGAAAATAAAAGCGATGTAAAATGTCATCTGTAAAAAAAAAACAAAAACAAAACAAAACTTTTGTATTTTTTGGAAGCGTCTGAAAGCTAAATTCAGAACCAGTGTGTGCTCAGCTAAGTTTTCATTTTATTCTAGTAAACCAGTAATCACTGTACCACAGACGACTGAAATAAGAAAAGCTCATTGCTGAGCAAATTCATCTGCCACTGTATATATTCATCAAAAAGCTTTTGTTGATTTTAAGAACTTAGTGCCTTATTTTGAAAAAACAAAAAACTTTTTTAGATGTTAGCTAGGATTCTGAAGTAGTTTCAAATCACCGTATATATATATTGTTTTGCTCTGATTTTCAACTCTCCATGAATCTAGAGTATTACAAATGTCATTATTTGCTCTGAGATTTTAACAATACTTTTAAAATGAGAAGTGTTACGAAGTTTTCAATTATATTATTCTTAATTCAAATGAGAACACATCTTGGAAACTCAAATATATGATATATTCAAAAATAATTAATAAAATTCTAATGGTCAGTGTGTCTGTATTTGTGAATACATGAATATATGTATGTGAGAGACAGAAAATGTTATTTTTCCTTCTTTGGAAGAAAATCTGTTTTCATAATTTATATATTTATTTAACATATCACCGCAATGCTTTATTTAATAAACAATCTAACTCTGATAAAAGAGTTGATACCTTTTTCTCAATCAAGCCTGTTCAGTTTTTTTTCTTGTTTCCCATCTGCGCAACAGAATGAAATTGAAATACTGAAGGCTGAGAATGACCGGTTGAAAGCAGAAACTGGTAACACAGCTAAACCTGCTCGGCCACCTTCAGAGTCCTCCAGCAGCTCTTCCTCCTCATCTTCACGACAGTCATTGGGACTTTCTCTAAATAATCTGAACATCACAGAGTCTGTTACCTCAGGTGATTGTGTGCACACACCTGCCTAGATCAAAGCATGCCTATGACTTAATGAAGGGGGGAGACCTGGAATTTGGAGAAGCTTACCCACTACTACTCTCACTCAGACCCCCCTTAAAATGTTAACACTCTAATTCTCAGAAATAGTCCTATTTTTTTCATGTAAATTTATTCTACTTTATTATAATTTTAAAAGAACATTCTCTGGGAAAGTGTGAAAGACTTAGAGATGTGGTTTTCATATCATTTTTTGAGAAGTACTTCCTTCATGATTATAAATAGGATAAAGAAACATTCTCAGTGATGATCATTAGTTCTCATGAATATGATACCAATACCCCATGCAATTTTATAGTGCTTTAAGTTTACAATTCTCATTTACAATTGTATCAGGACCTATGCCTAAATTTGACTAGATGATCTTGCATAAAGTTGCCTAGAGAGAAAATAATGCTGCTAATCATCTAGTCTGCAGCTCTATTTGATTTTCAACAAACAAAAAGAACACAATGGATTCTGTTATTATATTTGGTGATACTAATGATGGAACAAGGGTACAGTTTTATTCAATTTCAAATAGAATAACATAACATAATGTTGTCTTAATATCAAACTATTTGATCATAAAGCATAACTGCTCCTATGGCATTAAATTATTTTAAGCACACAAGGCTTACTTTATAAAAGATTTACGTGCAGGTCTGTGGTAATTGCAAAGCACAGCCACCAGATGACGCTTGACAACTGACAACATACATATTCCTGGGTAACTTTGCATTTCTTTATAGAACTGGGAAACTAACTTCACAGCTTGCCTTAAATTACACTAAAATATAAAAGATGATGATGAAAATGAAGAAGAAAAAAGACACAGCATGATAATATTGATGACATTTTTAATTAATCACATCTCTTGCTTCTAAAAAGTCAGAATTTTTAAATTTTACTATTAGATCTGACCTTCATAATATAAAATGAATGCCCTAACCGTGTACTTGCTTTCTTCTTATAAAAAGCAAATGAGAATTGAAAGGCAAGTAGGAACTCCATGAAATTCAGGAAAACAATGTGTATAATATTGACAAGATTTAGAGAAAGGAAATGAATTCTGAAAATACGCATCATGTAAAACAAATAATAGTAGCCAAGAACAAATGTCATTATTAAATTATCCATAGTTAAAATAAAAATATGGATATATGGTAATAACTTGAATGTGTGAATTGTCTATAAGGTTCATCCACACTCTTCAAAAGATGCTAAAACAGAAAGAACAAAAACTTTAATTGTGCAGAATCTGAGAGTCCTGAGAAATATCCTATATGTTAGCTTGTCATTGATGAACCTGACAGAGAAGTGAAGTAGGATTGACACCTAACGGCACTCAGTGCCTGTCTGTGACCCAGGGCTTGTCTCCTAAGGGAAGACTGCAGTTAGTACATTATACTACAGGGTGGCTTAATGGCAGAATTTTCGCTGCCTGTTACGTGATTGTTTTATTTCAATGGAAATATGATAAGGTTTGAAGGAGGCAAGATTACTACTGAAGGTAGTTTAGAAAGAACAGCTATATAACAATGAAACTAAAATTGATGTCTGTGAAAGACTAGAACTCATAAAGATAAATATAAAATTAAATCAAATTTACAACTTTTTTGTTCATTGGACTAAACAGACTGATGGCTAAGATTGAGAATTTAAGGCAATTTAGTGGATGGGGATTTTTTTAAATGTACTTTTTAATTACCCATTTTATTGTTTATTTTTAGTCTTATATTGTTTCCTTAATCATTTTTTAATAGTGATACTTGTGTGTTAACTAACAAAAAATTTTAATTGCATGACTAAGATACTGTTTTCGATGCCTTCTCTCTTGCTTAGTGGGTTCAGAATTGGAAATCAATAGTGCATTTATGCCAGAGTTTTTTAACAGAAAAACTTTCTAAGGTTCATGAATAATTTTTTTAAAAAAGAAAGAAGTAGGCAGGAGAGACAATAATTGACAGATGTTCCATTCCTGAAATATAACTGCAGTTTCCATACATCCAGTAAAGACAGAACTTTGAATAGACTCATTTTGGGGGGATTTAGGGGGTCAGAATTTCACTTTATTGTAATCACCATGGCAGATCTGTTTATTGTTTTCTCAGAATGTTTACAGAAGACCATAACTTATTTTCCATAAATAAACATAAACAACCCATTCTGCAAATTTGTTTTTCATTTTTCTTGGAGTTATTACACCTTCCTTTGACAAATTGCATATTCCTATTTTAAGATAATAAAATCATTTCACTTTCAGAAGCCATTTGATTAAATCATTGATTCTGTAATGGTACAATCACAGCCCTTTTTTCTGTAGGTTTACAGTCGGAGCAGTTGAGTCCTCCTGTCACCAGGCATATGTGATCTTCAGCACATAACTGAGTTTCCTTTGTACACAGAACACATCTCCAAATTAAATATAGCTTTATAATAACATTATTGTCAAAGGAAAACATGTATTTTGGATAGTTTGCCTTAATAATTCTCCAAATTGGACATTAATCTCATGTAATATATTTTGAAAATTAATCTTTAATCACATTTAAAGGCTGGTGGTTTAAGGTTAACTAGCTCTATCATGCTTCTGTAACTCTTAGCTGATTACTAGAAATACTATTTTTGTTTTGAAACTATAAATATAAATATAGAGGAGAGCGATAATTAATATACTTCTATATGGAAGTATAATGCCATGGTCGAAATTCAATAACAGTATAGTAATTATAGATATAAGGTAAGCAGTGATATAGCTGAATATATGCCAAATGCTTGAAAATAATTTCAGTTGACAGTCAATCTCAGCATCTTTGTATTCATAAATTGCATGAGTATTGAGCTTGGATATCTTAGGTTGGATAGAAAAATCAAATTGCTTTTCAGTTTGTCAGGGTTATAATGGTAACTGAATATTACTTAAGTATTACTCAGACCAGTGTGTAATAGAAAAGGAAACCTCTTATTTCCTCATCAAAAGGCAATGGCCCAACACTTGGGCGAAGATCTTTAGAAGCAGAAATAAATTCTTAGATTGAAATTTTAATCCAACCACAGTGATTCATCTTCTTGAAAGCTGAAGTTTTTAAAAGCAGTTGGGTTAAAATAGGAAGTAAAAGGCTAAAAATCCCATTACAAGTTACAAAACTATGAGAGAGAAAATAATGGCAATAAACAAATCTTCACTAATGTGACTATTGTGTGTGTGTTTGTGTGTTTTTTTGAAAATTTGGTAGATATTTTGCTAGATGATGCTGGTGATGCAACTGGACATAAAGATGGACGCAGTGTGAAAATTATAGTCTCCATAAGCAAGGGCTACGGTCGAGCAAAGGTATTTCTTTAATCTTTAGTGTTTTTTTCTTTTTTATTACTGAAGACTGAGGATAACCATGAATCAAATGTATTTTAATTTGAATATTTATTCTGATAAATATACTATAAGCAGTGTTTGTCTTAGCTTTGCCTGAATATGTTACAAAAACTTGAAAGGGACTTAAAAGAAATGACATCATTATATAGGTAGAAATATGTCTCAGAATGTCATGTTCAACATCTTGTCTAAAATATTTGTAGGGTATCACTTTTAGAATATAGGTGATATTTATGAGGTGTAGTAAAAGTTACTAGAGCTGTCAGTTTGGTCTTTGTACAAAGAGATTGTGAGCTATATAAATAGTCTCGACACAAGAAAGATATTTTCTACTGAAATCAGTATGACAAATTCCATTGATGCTACTTGTATGTATCATTTTAAAGCAAGCACTTAGCCGATAAGGCAAGTATTTCAATTTTTCTGAAATCAAATATTGCTTTTAAATTGGCAACAACATTTTGACTCTAGCCCTTTCTTAAAACTAAAAATAATATTTCAAGCTGAATTGTTGTCGAGTGACCAAGAATACAAATTTGTAAATATCCAATTTTTTTTTATCAAACATAAAAACAAAAAAACTTAAAAATTTTAAAAATTCAAGTATTTGTTTGGAAAGTGAGATAACATTTGTGAATTTTTAAACTGAGAAAATATTCCGAGAAGTTCAATGCCATAAACTTTCTGCTTACACCACAGATTTGTCCGATTTCAAGTTGGTCTTTATGTGAAAGACTATAATAGTATCAGTAAAGCTTAAACTATCTCTAATTTAAAAGCAGCTGCTTATAAAGCATCATATGAGTGTCCATTTTGACTGGATTACAACAACATTGTAAAACAAGATTTCTTTTTCAAAATAATTCTATAAGACAGTGTCTTTGAACATTGAAAGTAGTTGACTTGGTCTTTAAAAAAAAATATATATATATATATATATATATTTTTTTACAGTTCTGAAGTCCAAGATCAAGGTGCCAGCCGACTTAATTCCTGATCAAGGCTCTCTCCTTAAATTACAGATTGCCACCTTACAGCTATGTCCTTACATGGCCTTTCCTCAGAGTGTGTACTGGTGGAGAGAGAGAACTAATCCCATCATGAGAGACTCACTCTAATGCCTTGATCCTAAGGGCTTAATTTCCAAATACCATCACATTGGGTGTTATGGCTTTATCATATGAATTTTGGGGGGACACAAACATTTAGTCCATAACAATAATAACAAACAAACAAACAAACAAACGGAAACAGTGGTTTTGCTGTGAATTTTTCCACTTTTTCTGGAAAAGGTATTGGCTTCTAATTGGCTTATACTTAAGTAATGTTGATACTCATTTACTTTTATTGAGTTAAGTGTTCCTGATAAAGAAATTTAGGCTTTGAGCAAGCTAAGTGACTTACCCTAGCTTATATGTTGTGTGTTGTAGGATCCATCTCTTCTTATACCTGACTCAGGTATTATTCCTCCACATCTTAAAGACAATGAAATTGGTGACTAGAATCGGGATTGTAATATATCAACTATCTAATTATATCTACTAGTATCATGATCACTATTTCACATAACCATTTCCAGCTGTCCTAAAAGAGGCTTCAGTATAAATCTTGAATTGTTTACTTTTCCAAAATATGTAGAAATTCCTCAAAATAATCCCATTCTACAAAATATATAAATATAAATATATAAATCTAGCAAGTTCTTTTAAACAGTGAATTTTCTGATAAATTCAAAATGGGACCTGTTTTATAAATATGTGAATGCCATACTACCATGAATAACTTATTTTTAAAGCTGGATTGTATTTCAGAGAAAATTTAAGTTAATAAATTTTTTAAAAACTGAGTTTTAGACTTAATAAAGATAAGATCACAAAAAAAAGTAAGATGAAGTTCTAGGACTCATGATATAGGTCTATCCCATCTCTATTACCATTTCCTTCCTACCAAGCTGCTTCTGCTCAGGAATTCACCCACTGCATTAAAACGGAAGGCTATTCTCTCCTGGCCCTTTCCCTTCTACTGAACAGGTCATGAATCAGTTTTTCTTGATCATATCATCTCAGCTATTCTCTTTCTTGTTTTTGTTGCTATTGCTGTTACTTTCTTTATTTGGTTGATTTGTTGGCGTATATTTAATTTTATATAGTCCACTGTGTATATCTATTACTATAAAATCTAATAAATTATTAAATATTTTCATCTTAGTCATCACTACATTAATATATTTCAGAGAAAAATGTAGTAGTAAGACAAGAAACATGATGGGGTTTTTTCTTGTTTGACTTTGTTTTTGTGTAGGATCAGAAGCCTCAGGCATATTTAATAGGATCCATTGGTATTAGTGGAAAAACCAAATGGGATGTCTTAGATGGTGTAATTAGACGTCTCTTTAAGGTAAGTCACTCAAGATATCCTGCTATTAATTTTTACATATGTTTCATTATACTTACTTCCCTTAGCTTTAATAGCGTAGACATTTCTGCTTTTTCCTTCTATCCATTTCAGATATCAAGGAAAGCTTTCTGTCTTTGTGCTTTTCAATATTAATAGTACTTATCTATCTCTAAAATTCTTGACAGCTGCCCTCATATCCTCATGAGTGTTGCATTTTTTATAGATGAGTTGAATGTTTTGACTTCCCTTTTTTTGTGTGTACCATTTTAGGAATATGTATTCCGAATTGATACATCCAGTAGCCTTGGTCTGAGCTCTGACTGTATTGCTAGCTACTGCATAGGAGATTTAATTAGATCCCATAGCCTAGAAGTGCCTGAACTGCTGCCTTGTGGATACCTTGTTGGAGATAATAACATCATCACTGTGAACCTGAAAGGTAAAAATAAAAATGAAAAGGCACAATTGCATTTTTTAGCCAACATTTTTTTTTTGCTGTCTTCCTTCAAATTCTCATATTTAAAAACTATGTTAACTGCTTTAATAGTTTTGGTATGAAATGAGTTGTATTCGTATTTAAAACAAAAACACAACTTAAAACAACAAACAAGTAAATGAGATTCTTTGGGTTTTTGGATGTAAAACTTGGAATGTAATTTTGAAAATTCTCTGAGAAACAATAAAAGGAATGCAATTTAAGTTTCTAGGTTTCCTTCATTATCAACTTTCATTTAGGGAGGATTCCATTATCAGCTTTCATTTAGGGAGGATTCAAAAAAATTATTGACTGTATTTATCACTATATGTATCACTATATCTTTGATTTTAAAATATGTGTGCCCGATAAATACTCACTGTGAAAAGAGAATGGAAGTTAAGAATTGGGAATGAAAAATTCTGTTTTCTTTGCTTTGAATGATGTGGTTAATTATAGGCAAATAGAATATCTAAAGTATACTTGTCTCCATAATCCATTGTTCATACATGTTAAAGAATCAGAACACATCTATATAAACTATGGATTAATAAAGGAATATGTCAATATTTGGTTTCATGATTAAGGTAATTGTGTAAGTAAAAGGAGATACTGTTGCTCTCCTTCTTAATTCCTCGCCAAATATCATGGTTTGTATTCTTCATAAGCTTAAGTGGTTGTACAGCTGGGATGTATAATGAGAGCTAGACAGAAATAAAGAGGAGAAAACTGAAGAAGAAGGGAAGAACATATGTACACACATATGTATTTTATATTTTAATCTTTACATTTATTCTTAACAAAGCTACCACCTTCAAAGGGAATGAAATTTTATGATAGAATTTTTGTGATGCTTGTATTTTTCTATGGAAACATAAGTGGGAAACATGAAGTAGACAGTGGAAGGAAGCCTGAGCAAAAGAAAATGGCTTGTATTTTTTGTATGTTCACTCTGACTTACTACTGAAGTTTTCTGTCTTAAAATGGCACCACGTATTTATGGGATAGAAATAAGAAAATTATTTTGCAAGTCTGCATTCCTACAACTAACAAAGGTTTGTCAGAGGATACTATATTTTAAATTCTAGCTTGTGTAGAACAGTAAGACATGCTATTCCCTTTGTTTCTTCCTTCAGGGGTAGAAGAAAATAGTTTGGACAGTTTTGTTTTTGATACGCTGATTCCTAAACCAATTACCCAAAGATACTTTAACTTGTTGATGGAGCATCACAGAATTATACTCTCAGGACCCAGTGGTACTGGAAAGACCTATTTAGCAAATAAACTTGCTGAATATGTAATAACCAAATCTGGAAGGAAAAAAACAGAAGATGCAATTGCCACTTTCAATGTAGACCACAAGTCAAGTAAGGTAAGTCACAAACTGCTACACAAACTGCTATTATTTATCCATAAGTGTCTTAAGCAATTCATCTTTAAGATTGTGTGAAGCTTCCACATTGTATGTGGAAAAATATCCTCTTTCTCAAAAACTAGAATCTGGTAGATGACTAAGCCCTGTTTCATGAATTTGAACAAGACTTCTTACAATACCATTTAGTTATCAGGTACTTCACAAGTATTGGGAATGTACAGAAGAAAATGACAGTATTATCTGATTTCTCTTTATCATCTATTAGGGTAGAAAGAGATTTGTGCAAAGTGCTACAGGTGCACAGAGAAAAATAACTCTGGAAGAATTGGAGCTTTGTAAAAAGTCAGTGCTTGGTCTGGCTTTTAATAAATAAGTAAGAATTAACTGAAATATTGTAGTAATGTAAACTTGAGTGTCATTAGAATATTCGAGGCAGAAAATCTGGGAGAAGCAATTGCTTACATCATATTTCTATAAGATTTCTGCTTAGACATCTTAGAAAATTGAACAATATTCCATTTCACCATCAACTAAGATCTCATGTACTGTAATAATCAACTTGAACAACTCTCAACTATTAAATAAGTTTGAGAGTCTGTAAAACCTAGCTAATACTTTCATATATTGCAAGTAAAATTTCAAAATCTTGAATAGAAGATAGTTGATGCCTAACACTAGACTTTGCCTGTAATTATTAATTACATCATCAGTTACCTCAACCAAAGTTATTTTAGGAAACTACATGTGTTATAAGCAATTCCTTGAGGAAATCTACATGCTACTGGGTCATGTTATTTTTCCAAAAATAAACTGGTTAGATAATGTAAACTGACCCTGTATTTCAGAAACCTCAAACATACAAATTTTAAAAATAAACATGACTCCTAAAACAGCTGAAACCCACTGAGTTCTTCAAATAAACCCAGATATGTAGCTTAGTGAACAAAAAGTTCTTAATTGTATGAACAACTATATACTAACAAATTTGGCAACCTAGAAAAAATGAAAAAATTTTTATAAACATACAAATTACCAAGAATGAATCAGGAATAAATATAAAATCTGAGTAGATCAACTACTAGTAAGATTATATCAGTAATCAAAAATCTCCCAATGAATATAAACATAGGACCAAATGACTTTACAGGTGAATTTTACCAAACATTTAAAGACAAATTAACAACAGTCCTTCTCAAACTCTTTCAAAAATCAAAGAGGAGGGTACACCCCCAAACTCATTTTATGAGACCAGAGTTTTCTTGATACCAAAACCAGAAAAAGATACTACTAGAAAAGAAAACAAACAAATTGAACAGCATATTAACAGGATCATTCACCAAGATCAAGTAGGATTTATTTCTGGGATACAAGAAGAGTTCAACATATGCAAATCAATCATGTAATACAACATATTAACAGAATGAAAAAAAAATAATTATAGATCATCTCAAATGCAGAAATAGCATTTGACAAAATTCAACATAATAAAAAAATTTAATAATTAGGCAGATAAGAAACATATCTCAACATAAAAAAGGCCATAATTGACAAGTCCACAGTTAACATTAAGCTCAGTGGTGAAAAGGTAAAAGCTTTTTCTCTAAAATCAGGAACAAGACAGGGTGCCCACAGTCACCACTATTATTTAACATAGTACCGTGAGTCCCAACTAGAGCAATTAGAAAGAAGAAAAGAAAGAGAGGAATAGAGAGAGAATTAAAATTGGAAAGGAAAGAGTAAAATTGTCTCTATTTGCAGATGACATGATTTTATATATAGAAAATCTTAAAGACTTAAAATGTTAGATCGAACTGATGAATTTACTAAATTAGTAGGATACAAAATTAACATACAAAAATCTGTAGCAATTCCCTAAATTAACAACAAATTTGTTTTGAAAAAGAAATTCCATTTACAAAAGCATCAAAAACAGTAAAACACTTAGGAATGAATTGAACTAAGATGAAGATCTCTACTCTGAAACTATAAGACAATGATGAAAGAAATCAAAGAAGATGCAAATAAGTGGAAAGATATTCTTCATTCACAGATTGGAAGAATTAATATTGTTAAAATGTCAATACTATAAAAAGCTACCTATAAATTCAATGCAACTTCTATCAAGATTCCAATGGTATTTTTTTACAGAAGTAGAAAAAAATATAAAATTTGTATGAAATCACAAAAGACCTCAAATATCCAAAGAAATTCTAAAAAATAAAAAATAAAGCAGTAGTCATCACACATTCTGATTTTAAACTATACCAAGCTATAGTCCATACCTTATGGTACTGGCATAGGGAAAAAAAAGGCACAATGACTAATGGAAAAGAATGGGGTGTCCAGAAATATACCCAAGCATAGATGGTCAACTAGTATTTTACAAGGGAACCAAGAATACTCAATAGATTAAAGACAGCCTCTTCAATAAATGGTGCTGAGATAACTAGATATGCACATGTAATAAAATGAAACTGGACTCATATCTTATACTACTTATAAAAGTTAACTTGAAATAGATTAAAGACTTAAATGTAAGACCTGAAACCGTAAACTTCTAGAAGAAACATGGGAATAAAACTTCTTGACATGGGTTTGGATAATGATTGTTCGGATATAATACCTAAAGCACAAGCAACAAAATAAAAAATAAACAAGTAGGACTACATCAAACTAAAAAGCTTCTGCACATCAAGACATCAACAAAGTGAAAAGACAACCTATAAAATGGGAAAAAATGTTCGCAAACCATCTAGAAAGAGGTTAATATTCAGAAGTATAAAGAATTCACAGAAGTCAATAGAGAAAAAACCCTACAAGTAATCTAATGAAAAAATGGTCAAAGGACCTGAAAAGGCATTTCTCCAAAGAAGATAGAGGAAAGGCCAACAGATACATGAAAAGATGCTCAATATCCCTAGTCATTAGGGAAATGCAAATTAGAACCACAGTGAAGTATCACCTCATGCCTGTTAGAATGGCCATCATCAAAAAGACAAGAAGTTACAAATGCTGGCCTGAAATGTGGAGAAAAGAGAACCCTTGTGTACTAGTAGGATTGTAAATTGATGCAGCCTATTTGGAAAACAGTATGGAAGATCCTCAAAAAATTCAAAATAGAACTACCATGTGATTCAGTAATTTCACTTCTGAAAATATATCCAAAGGAAAAACTAACTCAAAAGATATCTCCACCCCCTGTTTACAGAAGTATTATTTACAGTAGCCATGACATGCAAACAAGCACAGTGTCTGTCAACAGGTGAAGGGATCAAGAAGTTCGAGTACATATTCTAAATATTTCCTTGAAACTCAGCAAATATTCTAATTGTGGATGAATCACTCATTCCCTTTTTAACTAAAGAGAGACCTGGAACCTGAGGCAGAGTATTTGACTCTTTTCTAAGCAGAAGTAGGAAGAGCACAATTGTTTGTTTGCTTCAGCCTACATTATTTAATGCCTTCTGTGAATTCTGAGTCTCCTTATATCTTTACTATTTTTAACAAATTTCTTTCAGGCAAAATGATGAAAGGATTGACATTTCTTAGTCATCCTCAGTGTGATTTTTGGTTTTCCCTCAGTGTCGATGTTACAGATTCTTTGGAGGTTACTTTCTTTATGAAAAAAACAAGTGGTTGGAAAATAGAAGAATAGATTTATTAGAGGAAACTAAGACATTCTGATCAAGTTGGGTATTACTTAAAATCAAGTTCTGAATCAAATAGATTGATTTGGGCTTCATTGCGATGTACTTTGATACACTAAAACAAAATAATTTATATTAATTATAAAATTTGCCTCACTCCAAAATCAATTGTTATATATACTCTTTTTTATTTCAGTTAAAACATTTTTAGTGTTTAGAGATATTCTTATCAATATTATGATAAGATTTTTTTTGATCAAATATTTCCAACACTCTTATTTTCTACTTTTTCAGCATAAAATTACTTGTGCCATTATTAAGTCAGTTTAATTTTTGTTATTACAAAATAATGAAAAATAAAGCATTGCTGAGAGTGTTTAAGTACAACTAATGATGCTAGGAAACAGTAATAGGAAAAAACCCATGGAGAAATCATGTGGCCTTCAGCACCAAGAAAATACAAAATGCAACTAACATGTTTATTGTTTCTTTATGAATGAGCTATCAGTAATACTGGATACGGAAATGTTGCCAGAGAATTTATCCAATTCTTGCCAAATTGTGAGAGAATCACATTTTTGTTTTGTTTGATTTGATTTGCTTTGGTTCAGTTTGGTTTTTATGGGGGTGGTAAGTGAGAATGCTATAAAGGAATAAGGATAACAAGATTGTGTGAGGGATACCTGCTGATGGTGTATATTTATTAAAGTAAAGTGTGAATGACGCATGAAATAATAAATCCTTTCCATGAAAAATGGGGCTTTATAATTACTGACGTGCTTTATACTATGCCATAGATAGCACTGAAGAGATAAAGCCAAAAGGCACTTAACTGATTCCAAAATATCTAACAATAAATCAAATGAAAAAAATATTTTTATGTTTTTTGTACCTCTGCATTTTACATTCTGTCCCTATTCCCACTCTTCAAGCCCTTCTTCAAGCTGCCAGCTGGAATATTTTGATTGAGAGCAGTACACATAAGCAATTATCCTTTGTGACATCTGATATAGTGGGCCCAGAAGACTAGAGATGGATTTAGTAAAGAATTTTTAGCCAGCTGAAGCCACTTGGAATGTTAGGTGGGGAAAGATCATAAAACTGGACTTGGCAGATTCATTTTTAGTGTACCTAGAGTCAAAACCAGAGAAAACAGTGATCAACAGTTTTTATATAACTGCTGTTTTCTGTGTATATTTTCAAAGTATGAGAATCATCTCATCATCAAACAGGTAGATATACCTGTTTTATTCTGCTTGAATAGATCTTGGACATAAGACTTTTAATGCTAATGAATCAATACTAATCTAAGATTTTACCCCAGTTAAGCTAGAGTGAGACTCATGATTTCAAAAAGGTCTGAAAAATTCTTAAGTTATATGACAAAATTATTTATGTCAGCTGATTTCTACTTGTGACGGATCCATAGCTTTCAGTAGATTTCCAGAGGGATCAACTACTCTTATCAAGAAGAGAAAAAAATCATTATAGAACCTAATGGCCCTACTTTTCCCCAAATCACCCAGTTACCAAATTCAGTGCCCTTTGTTTCTTTCTTCCCTCCCTCTCCCCACAAACCAACTTATATGTAGCAAATTGCTATAGTCGATCTCCCATTCCAGAAATTACTAATTTTTATGATTTTCATTCTCTTCTTGTTTCCTTCCTGTTGTACATAAAGCTCCATCTTAAGTCTCTTTTTCTGACTACTCTTTCTTCACCTACTAGTAAATGAAAATATTTCCCAACATTCTGTTCTCTCCCACTTCTGTTCTCATCTGGATGACTCCCTTAGTTTCACCCTGTCTTGACTCCAACTGGACACTGTTAGACATGCCCACTCTCCCAACCAAAGGCCTTCTAATAGCTTACAAATATGTTTATATTAGCATATTAAATACATGTTTAGAAATGCCAGTTTGAACCCTGAAAAAAATCATAAACCTATGATTTATGATTATGACCACTATGATCATTATTCCATCCAAATTAACCCTATCACTGGACTACTATAATTGTTTTGTGACTGCTTGATTCACAGCTTCCATTAAATGTCCCTTCTCTCTCTTTTTGTCTTTATCCTTTCACCTCATGGAAAATAAAGTATCTTTTCAAAATTAAAATTGGACTACATTAAAATTCTGCAGTTTTTGTTTTTTCCATTGCTTTCTACTCTAAATCAAAAATCTTCCCATACTTCTACTATCCTTAATGAGTCCCATAGTATGTCTCGGCTTCAACAATTTCAGCATTCTTTTGACTGGTTTCTCTTTCTCCTTTATGACATACTTTTCACACTTTGAAATCATAATTTTGATCACATTACTCAGATTCCAGAACACTCAATGTTTTGTCATTGTCAATAGGAAAATTCCAGTAATCTTATTAATCATTTGAGGTTGTAGACTTTCCTTTCCAAGTTATTTACCACTATTTGCATTCACAAAACATGTTCTACTAGTTTTTTCCCTACACAGATATCATACTTTTGTGTTTCTGCCTTTGATTGTTCTTCTCCCCGCATTTGGAAAGTTCTTCCATTTTTAAACATAAAAAACATTACTCAATCTTAAAAATTAAGGGTTAATAGCAAGCTATACTACCACCAGTCTTTTCCAGCAGCTACGAATAATTCTTACATGTTCTGAACAAAATCTTTGATTTCTACTTTTTTGAAGTAATTTATTACTTTTTACTGTGAATTATATATAAAAAAATGCCTAACCTGCTTTTCTGGACAATACACTTTTTGAATGCTTTTTTATTTATAATTAACCATCACATCCTTTACATCTTTGTTTCCTTTAAAAAAATAAATTGCTCTTCCCAATACAAAAAGTAGTTCACAGTTGTTTATATAGTAAAACCCAAATTCTTCTGAATGGATTAGAAATCTTTTCTGTTTTCTTTCATTGCAATCACCACTATCGTGCACCATTTCTTTTACAACAACTGAACACTTATTACTCCCCCAAACACATCACATACTCATACCTTCCACCTTTCACTCTTTATTGTTTAAACTCCAGTAGTTTTCCCCTTGTACCATTTTGTTCTCTGAAAATTAAGTCTGGGTTAAATGACTCTTTTAACTTTTCCTATCATGTTTTGTGCATTTCATTTATCACACTGTGTTGTGATTTACTTGTTGACCTGCCTTACTGTATATCAACTCTAAGATCCTGGAATACAGAGGTGATTCTCTGAATCCTTTGTGCCAGAGTACCTGGCACATAGTAAGTGCTTGCTAAAGATGTATTGAAAGGATAAATAACTGCATACTTATCATTTGGAATTCAACTTATTATTTAGGATCCATCTCAAATTCTACCTCTCTGTGAAGTCCATCAAAATCAATCACCCAGTTGAAACTATTCTTTCTCCCTCCTACAGGCTGCATCTCTTCTTTAGCTTCTCTCATGTCATGTTTCACACTGCATTTGTAAGCTCATTAGTTATGTGTGTGCCTACCACTCTTCCAAGCCCCAGAAAGCTTTCCTTGACATCCACCAGCTAGGCAAAATCTCCTTCCCTGATTTCTCATAAATTCTAATATACTGTGACATCGAATGATTAACCATATTTAAATTTCAGTCCCTAATGTGACAACTCTTAAAGACTGTGGGGTGGGATGGAGTAAGTGGGGGACATTCTAATTACCCTGTGCCCAAAAAAGTACTTGATTTAGTTCAGTTCATAATAAAGGTTAAACTTACTTAAACTTATTTTTGTACTTTCTGGGTCTTGGTCTAGGGCTATGAACATAGTAGATAGACAGTGAATATTTTATAAATGAATGAATGACTTAATATAACTAGATTATTTATATGAATTCCATTGTTCTTTTAAGATACATGAAATTCTCCAGACTACCGGATTAAACATAGTTTTCTATATAGTCTCTAATTTAGGCATTATTTATTCTATATGATTGGCTCAATAAAAGATAAATGTCTATTAGTTCTTTAATAAATTATGTATTTGAACTTAAATGAATATATTACTAAATACCTCAAAATTCTGTTTACTTTAATTTACCCTTTCTACCTTTAGTTTTAAAAGTAGTATTACAAACAGACAGAATTGCATCTAGGGTAAGAGGTTCACATATTTACTCGACTACAAGAAAATGAGATCATGGAATTGTTTTTTTAAACCTGAGTAAGATTTATAAATTGAAAATGTCATTGTAAATATGCAAATATTATGGAAATGTTCTTACTGATTAGGAAAATTTTAAGAAACCTAATTATGTTCCTGGCCTCTCCATCTGTGAGAGCAGTCAATCAGCAGACTAGTTATCATATTTAGATTAAAGCTATTAGAAAGGAATACTACCTATAAAAGAACCAAGAAGCTCAAGAAATATCAAATGGTAATGTCAACTGCAAAATATAACAAATTTTATTGCTGTTTAAAATGACAGCAGTTGCATGCAGATTATAAATAAATAAGTAGTTTCAGATGCACCCCATTGAAATGAATTGGAATTAAAATGCTTAAAGTATTAGTGAAAATTTAGAAATGCTATGAACATAGTAGATAGTGAATATTTTATTAATGAATGAATGATTTAAATCCATTTTGGATTTAATCTGTACTTGGGATTATAAAATTTGCTAAAATTCACTTTGACCACAAAAACAACAATGAAGTCTCAATATTTGTAGTTTATCCTAAGAACTCATATCCAGGACTCTTTTTATTCTTCCTTAGGGTAGAAAACAACTGAAATACATGCCTTTGTGTTTACAGTTTTATATTTGTTACAGGTGTTCTGTACTAGCTTTTCTCTTTTCTTTAAAAAATGTATACTCTCAGCATTAAATGGGCTTTTTTTGCTTTTAGAACAAGGTTTATATCAATGGATCTGTGGGTTTTATATCAATGGATCTTGAGTATTAATCAAAGCTACTGGATGAAAGACAGAGTGCCCTATTTCTAAAATATGAATTTGCTTGCCAGTTGTATAAATGTATCATTGATGTGTTTGTTGTCTTCATTTTTTAAAAGGAATTACAACAGTATCTAGCAAGCCTGGCTGAACAGTGCGGTGCTGACAATAATGGTGTGGAGCTCCCAGTTGTAATAATTCTCGATAATCTTCATCATGTGGGCTCTTTGAGTGATGTCTTCAATGGTTTCCTCAACTGTAAATATAACAAATGGTATGCTTATGAAATACTGTGAATGATGAAATAGAAATAAAATGGTGATCAAATTTCTTGGGCCTTTATACCTTTTAATACCTTTTAATACCTGTAATGAATGTCATTAATTTGAGAAGCTTTCATTAACATTACCCTATATTTCCAAAGAATCCCTATGTAGTTCTCAGAACTGCTATTTATTCATTCAATAACTATGTCCCAGGCATTTTAATGGAAACATGATTTTCTTGATAATGTTAGTTTCTGCAGGTATGCTGGAGGTCTGGGAGACTAATATCAATAATGAAATGTTTGAATCAGGGAAATGAAGAACTAAGGTGAGGCTTTAGAGCCCTGGTTTCATTCTTAGTCCATATCAAAGTTTAACTTAGCCTTCTAATAGAGATAAATTTGATACATCCAGGTATACCTCTCTTTATTAACATATCTAATTTCAAACTATTTTTTAAAAAGTTTAAAGGAGTTTTTAAAAACTCTGAAACTCCACTTAAGATTCACTGTAGCATAGCCTCTAAAAAAAGGACATATAAGAGCAATAGCATAAATATTAATTTTAATGGTGCCGGTATCTCATTAAAACTAATCACTGCTAGAGATTTTTTAAATGTTTAAAATAGATTAGCATAAAATAAATATTGGAACAAGAATATAAATTTTATTGTGTTATTAAGAACCATTAAAATAACTATGAAATAATAAAAGAGGAAAAATTAATGAATTTGATTATAAGCATGAGTCATAAGATGTTAGAGTTGAATGAGACCACTATGATTATTCTGTCTAATCTTTTTATTTTTCAGATGAGTAAACTCAGGCTCAGAGAGGAAAAATAATTCACCTAGGATACCTGAGCTGAAATTAGAACATTAATTCCTAATTTTCAGTTCAATGATTTTTGTCATTTTGCAACCTAACATTACAAAATTACCCTTTTAAAGCCTTGTGACAATGGAATAATCATATTTAGCTAAATTGTTTTCTAAAACAATTTAATATATTAATCCATTTGACCTTCAATATATCTACATTTTTTTTCAGTCCATATATTATTGGAACAATGAATCAGGGAGTTTCTTCATCACCAAATCTAGAGCTGCATCACAATTTCAGGTAAAGAAATTGAATTTTTTTGTTAATTTTATTTTTGGTGGTGGTGGTGGTGGTGTTTTGGTTTGGTTTGGTTTTTTGCATCGTCTCTTTGCTTGGTTCTTTTTCCATTTGTACATTGACAGATCCTGCCTGTGGTAACCTGTGGTGTGAAAATAATTCTCACTTCTTATGACACTTTCTCAAGCAGACATTTTGTGATCCTCAACCTGTAATCAGAAGTGTTTCTTTTAAAAAAAGAAATGTTTTTGCTGCTCACTATGTCACCAGCTAAAGTAGAGCACTTTTCTTTTAAATGTGAGGAATGTGAAGAGAGTTCCTATTTCAGGATTTGTGATTCTCCTACAGAAGAGTGCTCAGAGTGTATACACCCACTCACTTCTGACATACACGCACTTCTCTTTAGCTTAAAAAGCAAAGTTAGTTACATTATAGCTCTAATGCTAATTAACCTCTTACTTCTTTGAGCATTAAAATGTGGCCACCAATTGAAATAGGAATGTTATTACTTTATATTGGAAAGATAATTGTTATGGGATTAAATCGTAATTTATGTAAAAATTTCTTTTTTTTTTTTTTTTTTGTAGGTGGGTACTATGTGCAAATCACACAGAACCAGTGAAAGGCTTTTTAGGCAGATATCTTCGAAGGAAACTGATAGAGATAGAAATTGAAAGGAACATACGCAATAATGACCTAGTCAAAATTATAGATTGGATTCCTAAGACATGGCACCATCTCAACAGCTTTTTGGAAACACACAGTTCTTCTGATGTTACCATTGGTGAGTTCCAAAATTACAATATGCTATTTTCCAGGAACTAAGAGTAAAGATAGCCAGATTGAATGGTAGAAAATAACAAGTAAAGCTAGTGTTTTTCAAGCTTACAAAGGTTTGTTTCCTTTTTTCCATGTGAAAGTTTACCTTATTGTAAGCTTTGATCTTCAATTAGATTCATTTTGTCTAACAATTATGGTTCTCTAAGATATTACTGAGATCAAATAAATTTAATATAGACAAATATCTAAAAATCAGATAAACATTTGAAATAAATTATATCTGTTTAGAATATCTTTTTATGCTGAAACAAATTTTAGCTAATGACACATATCAAATATAGTTGTGAGATAAGATCTTAGAGATAATTTAAGAGTTTTAATATTTTTTGTGAAGACAAAATTATTGGAATTATTTCTCCTTATATGGCATACAAAAGGGTTTAGTTTCTTTGCTGTTTTTTTACATTCCTTCTTAAGTTGATTATAAAGGTCCTTTCCCCATTGTTATCAATCATAAAGACATACTCATTAAAGATATAGTATAGGTTAGAAAGAATAATTCTACAATTAAGATCAAAAGACCAAGGCTGAGTCCTACTTCTGCAAATAATGACATATTTTATATCTGTCAATTCGTTTAGCACAAGTTTTATTATTTATTAAATGGAGCTGGTTGAATGGATTTGACCTTTAAGTTTTCTCCTAACTCTAATATATTGTTTTAGATTAAGATTTTAGTGTAAATAAAAGGAGAGTCCAAAGGAGATTGGGTCTTCAGTAAAACATACTTTAATAATAATCAAGTTGGCCAAAGTTAACATTTTCTAAGAATCCTGTAAGAAATATATTAATTCCTTCAAAATGGTGTCTAAATATGTGTTTAGATTGTTAACTATAATGATTCTCAAAAATGTTTGGTTATTTGTTTCTTCTCAGGTCCTCGACTTTTCCTTCCTTGCCCCATGGATGTAGAAGGTTCTAGAGTATGGTTCATGGATCTCTGGAACTATTCTTTGGTTCCTTACATTCTGGAGGCAGTGAGAGAAGGTCTTCAGGTATAGTACTCAATTTTCTTTCCTGTTTGAAAAACAAAGCAAATATATTATTCATTTAAAGGCAAAACACATTCATTTCTCTGCATATTTATGAAGAAAACTAAAAGCATGAGCTATATTAATATAGTGGTAAACTTTTAAAAAGCAACTAATGTGTCCTTTAGTTGCTAGTATGCTATCCTAAAAATAAATATTTAGGAGAAAGAGAAAGCACAGTTATTTCAACAACTACACATTTATGGCCAAATTTATTGCCCAAGGGTTTTTATAGACTGTTTTTATTGAATAGCCTGTTAATTGCACAATTCTACATCTTATAAGACTGACATGTTTACATGGGCCCTGACCATTTATTCTCTTACCATATAATTTGCAACAAGTAGTTTTTGTTTATAGGTTCCTTGCTTTTAATATGTTTTATTGTTTAAATCCCTTTAACATCATGTGGGTTTTTTTATTATTTTTGACAGAGTGCTCTAAATTGACTTTTTTTTTCAGCCTATGGCAGGCTGGTTTAGCAACATCTCTGCTTTTCTTCTCCTGAAGGCCTGAAATCAGCCCTTCTATTTACCCTTAACTAAAAAGTCAAAACATATCAATAATAAGAAAACTGTTTCTTCAGCAAAAATATGTTATCTCTTTGCATCAGTTATGCTGTTTCCTTAAACTGAAGTAAAAATTTCATAAAATTATAAAATTGTAAAATTTAAGGTTGAATCTTGAATATTTGTGTTGTGTAATTACCCAACTTATTGCAAAAGAATCCAATCTTCTTTTCAATAACTCAGCCAAGGTTTAGACAGTTTTTGCTTAGGCATCTCTATTTCTGGTTATCACAACTGCTACTAGAATTAAGATAGTTTATGCTTTCTATATTCTGTCATCTACAATACTATATTGTCTTTGTTTCACTACCTAAAGGATTGGTTATCTGTTTTTCTTTCTTTTAACTTCCTTTTACCATCAGGTTCTCCTCATTTAAGTAGCATAGCATGGCAGCAGTTAGAACTATTGTGATCTTTCTGATGAACATGATGAATACTATGGAGATGGCTCTGAACACTCAGAGATAAAGATTCTAGACAATGCTATCAATTGGTTTTACTTCAAATTTAAATAATCTGATTTTATATTTTTAAGGATATGAGCCAATCTTGCCCCCAAAAGTGCCTTCAATAAAATAAAAGACTATACCAAAAGTATTATTTTTTTAGGTATAACATATTACTTTTTAGGATTCCTCTAAAAATATTATGCTGCCTAAGATATGAGTCTGGTCTCTCACTTGCAATTTATTATACCCCCCCCCCAAAAAGATTTTAATGTAAAGTTATTTATAATATTCTAAAAGTAATAATTTTAAAACTTAATATTTAAGTGAATTATTTGTTCTCTAGATACAATTTCAGAAT
Source organism: Macroglossus sobrinus (assembly GCA_004027375.1). Classification (NCBI taxonomy): domain Eukaryota; kingdom Metazoa; phylum Chordata; class Mammalia; order Chiroptera; family Pteropodidae; genus Macroglossus; species Macroglossus sobrinus. The sequence continues at coordinate 501,246 of PVKZ01000972.1, forward strand.
TAATAAGCTATTATCCAAGTTTTTAGATATGAAATCCTCATTCTTTCAATTTGTTTGCTAATACATAGAAAGAAAAGCTTTTTAAAAACTCAATAATAATGATTAGCTTCTTTAGATCTCATTTTTTAAAAGTGCATGAATTTTTAAAATATTGAAATCAATATTATTTATAAAACACTCTTCTGAGAATTATAATTCTATAAAGTTTCTATTTGGGCAAAAGTATAACTACAAAAGCAATACCAGTTTCTCAACTAAAACTAAAAGATATCTTCAAATTATTTTGAAGGATAAAATTCCTCAAGCCTCTTGCTGTGGTTCTGAATATTTAGTAATAGGTTAGCATGAATGCTGAATCAACCATAATATAAGGAGTTTAGTAGGAAAAACCAGTACATAGGAGAGATAAAAAAGAAAAACCCTTTGGTGGATAGACAGTTTTTATTGCTGCTGAAGGATGTGCCTGACCAGAAGTACACTGGCAGATGATATCCCTGGGGTGGTCCATATACGCCTTCTGGAGGAGCAGGAAGAAAAGTAATCATATATGTCATGAACCATTCCCTTGCATCTTCTGGCAGCAAAGAACCTTGAGTTGTAGCAAGGAGGTGGAGGAACAAAGCCTGATTACAAAGACAAAAGGAATAGAAAAATCTCTTTTTAAATGAAGGTTGATGTTTTGGTGAAGAACCATATGGGGAATACACTCTGCCAGATGTTCTAGTTGGAGAAAATAAAAAAAAACTGGTGATGCAACAGATTTTGATTTTTATTCTGGTGATTCTGTCTTTCTTGAAATGTCAACAATTACTTTATCTCAATTTGAATATTTAAATTTCTCTTCTTTCAATTATTTTTTAAATCTGTTATATTCAAAAATACAGAATTGAGTATGTTTAGCTTTTTATTAGTCATCTCCAATTTTGCTGTCCTTGACGATGCTTTGAAAGATTGCCATCAGTTGATTCTAGACTTTTCTATTCTTTTTGTAACATTTGCTTTCCAAGAATTACACATTTTTCTTACATTAGTTTAAGTGGTATACAGCAAGCTGTGTTTTATATCCTCCATAAAGTAAATTTTGTAACTGAAAGAAAACATCTGCTCCAAAACAAGAGAACTCTTTTAAAAATGATTGCTACTATTCCCATCTTCTAAGGAAATGCACAGATACCAGGACCTGGACTCTAGTTTTGTTGCTGTTTGTTTGTTTGTTTGTTTGTTTGTTTTCTTTTGTTTCATTTTTTAGGCAAGGCTTCCATAGTCACATACAGTTTTTCCAGGAGAAACCCAAAAGACAATTCCAAGGTGTCACTGTCCACCATAAAACATCTCACAGTATGCCATCTCGGACCAGATGTGCACCTGGTGATCAAGATTGCCCTCAGTAGAGTACATCGAGGGGAGAGGAGAGTAAATTAAAGAAATGGTGCACCCATGTTACAGCCCTCCTAATTTTAATTTTTTTTCTCTCTCCCTGTGGCCCTTATACTTTCACAAAGTCCCATCAACCTGTCTCAGTATGCCCTTCCTGATTTGGTTTTAACTTTGCTCCCAGTTGAAAATTTTTCTGATATCTCTCAGCTTCCTCTTTTCCCTTCTACTCCACTGATGGTTCTTTAACCAGGCCTTATTATCTTTTTATTATTGACTTTTTCCCTCCATATGAGTCTTTACAAAGCTGATGCTTTCATTTCTCATTTTTTCCTCTTCTTTTACTAGTGGCCTTATAAATAAGCATCTAAAAAAGAGTTTTTACAGGAAGCAATGAGATTATTAAATTTAAGTCAATCTGAGAAAAATGGTTATCAGAAAAAGTATTCTTAATCTCAAAGGAATTTTGAGTAGAGTGAATTAGAGAAAAAAATTCTCTTTTCTTTTACTCATTATCTTTCCATAGTGCACTGTGGTAGAGAACTCTATTTAGTGTCTAAGATGGCTTTTTTCAATTCTCCATAACTGGAACTTTTCTTTCTCAACTTTGAGGGGTTTTATTTGACTTGTAAAATTACTAATAAAGATAAATTTGGATAGTCATTTCAACATATTCTTTAAAATAAACCTCCCCCAAATGCTCCCCGCCCCAAATGCTCCCCACCCCAAATGCTGGTCATCTGTCCCCAATGTTCAGCTTTATTTTGTCTGGTCTTTAAGTTTAAAGTGAGTTATGTAGACAGCTGTATATTTAAAGCATGGAAAATTGTATATGTATAGTAATTCCCTTGAAAGTCTTGTAAAAACATCTATGTATAAATTAATCACTCACCTTTTTTTACTAGGTGGAAATGCATTTTGTATGTGCTAAATATGTGATCCTCTTTCAGATGTATGGGAAACGAGCACCTTGGGAAGATCCCTCAAAGTGGGTACTCGATACATATCCATGGAGCTCAGCATCCCTGCCTCAGGAGGGCCCAGCATTACTTCAGTTGCGGCCAGAAGATGTTGGGTATGAGGGCTGCATCTCCACTAAGGAAGCCACAACCTCAAAGCACATTCCACAAACTGACGCAGAGGGGGATCCCCTGGTAAGAGGCCAATGTGTGATTTCTTCCTATAGAATCTTTTTTTTTTTTTTTAGGTTTTATTTTATTATTATTTTTTTTTATTAATTTTTTTTGTTGACATTGGTTAACAAAATCCAGTAAGTTTCGGGTGTACAATTTAACAGTAAGGTGTGTGTGTGTGTGTGTGTGTGTGTGTGTGTGTGTGTGTGTGTATACATACATGTATATACACATATATACATATGTGTATATATATGTATATATATTTATATATATATACATATATACATATGTATATTACATTGTGTGTTCCCCTCCCATAGTTTGATTTCTTTCTGTCACCACGTTTGACCCCTTTTATCCCATCTATCTTCCTCCCCTCCCTCCTACCCTCTGATAACCACTTGTCTATTGTCTATGTCATACAGAATCTTGATTACAGTGTATTTAGTTATTTGTATCAAGGACGTGAGTTCTCTTAGGTAATACTTAGGATTGTTCTGCAATTAATACTTAGTTTTAACTCTTTTACTCTCAACCTGCTTTCACTAGGTGAATTTCTTAAAATGAAAGGCTGAACTTGAATGCTTAAAAATGATCAAGAAACATGAAAACCAGGCTGAACTCTTATGATCCTAATTTTTCTCTTATTCAGAAAACTGTATAAAAAGATAATTAAATTTTTAAATCCATGACTAAGTTCTCTTGGTATCCAAGAGAAAATTGAATTTTGTTCTTAAATGAAGAAACAAATGAATACAATTTTATGTACACTTGGAGAACTAAAGAATATTTTATATATATCATCTAGTCTAATTAAATTTGTTGCCTACCTATAAAATAGAGAAGAAAAAACTGATTTGGAAATCAAAGGGAAGTTATTTTCGTGCTTCATTTAATTTGCAATTGTGTGTGGCTTAATAAAAGTCAATAAAAGTCCAAAGTATAAATATTTGAAAATATTAAGTACATAGCGTTATTAGGAAAAATTTTTTATTTTTTTATGTATTTATTTTTTTATGTTGATAGATGACCTCTATAGGTTGATGTCAAATGTAAGTTTGCTAACTTACTATTCTGTGATTAAAAAGATCATTGGACTTTCACAACCAATGTAGAAGGAAATGCTGAAATAAAGGTCATTGTGTTATTTAAAACAAACAAAAAGGAAATGATTAGAAAATCATGATCTACAACTATACCCAAAGACATAAAATGACTTGACATTTTATGGAGTACCTTTATATTAACAACCTCAACACATATACATTATCACCATTGCAGCTGATAATTATTAACGTGTTTGGGGTTACATGTGAACAATTTGATAAATTTTCACGATTCTTTCCCCAATAAGAATTCTATAAAGTCACAGAAGTATATACATAGACCTTTTAGAGTCCGGAGATCTCCCATTTAGGACTTTTGATCTAGACTATAAACTACTTAAGGGCATGGACTTATATTTTTATAACAGGCACCTGGCCCTTTAGCTTATACATAGTTAGAAATTAACTGTAGTGATGGAATTTGTTTGAATCAGGTGTATGAGCATGCACTGAAGTTGCTGATAGAATGATGAAAATTTAATAAATATAAGCATTAGGGTACAAATATAAGATTTCTCATGAATTTTTGTTGTATTGGCTTATTTATTAAATTTATTAGGGTGGCATTGGTTAAGAAAATTATGTAGGTTTCAAGTATACAATTTAATGTCATATGTATATTGCACTGTGTGTGATTTCACTCATATGTGAGATCTAAAACTGAATTTTTAAAAATAATTCCTGTTATGCTTTTCCAGTTTGGATATATTGTATCTGTTTCAGATAAGGAGAGGTGTTTGAAAAGTATTTTCAGAGTTACTCTAGCGTATGGAACCTTTATGAAATGTCCTCAACTTCCCCATTTCCCACTGTTCTGATCAGCTAAATCCATTGAATACTCTTTTCTCTGGCTTTGAATGCTCTTGTCTTCTAGTATGGAAAAGACATCTGGAGTCTCCCATTCTGAGTGAAAACTGGGATTAAAAAAATTCCTGATTCCTAATCTGCTAAACATCTGAAGAAACAAGGGGTTATAATATATGACATGTTAAAAGGCAAAGACTTATTATCTATCTAAAAGTAATTCTTTGGATTAGTCATATTCTGTTATGAAAGTAAAAAATATCTATCTGCTTTTATTACTCTATATTTCTATAATTACTAATATGAGGTAAAATATACTTGTGGTCCAATCTACATCACTATTTTATATCAGAAATATGTTTTTGAATCTGAAAAAATATGCAAATTTTTGTAAAAATTGTATTTTAAAAATGCAGTGTGTATTCATCAACAAAATCATGTCCTCAGGGTTAAGCCTTGGTGATCAAGAGATAAATAAGATATAATTTTTGATCTCAGGAAGTTCACAGGTTAGTAGTAGAGACAGACTTATCTAAATTACGGTAAAATAATGATAGAGGTACGTGCTAGATAAAATTGTGAGTCCATTAAGGAAGTGATTAGGAGAAAGCTTCACAGAGGAGGAAATGCTTGAGCCAGGTCTGGAAGCATGAAAAGAAGTTCATCATGTGGTCGAACAGAGAATATCCAAAATTAAGGAAACAGAAGGTAAAAGATTGTGGAGCAATATAATAAAAATGATGAATTTAGGGAATTACATACAAATCAGTAGGATTGGAACAAAAGTGGGTGGGAGGAATTAAAGCTACAGAAGTCTGCAATTGCTAGACCATGCCTAGCCATATTTATCTTTTTAGAAAGTTAAAACTTTGAGCAGGGGACTTACCTAGATAGATTTGCAGTTTATAGAGATCACTTTGGTGATAGAATAGAGGACATATTAAAGGAGAGAGGATAGATTTGGGGAGACTGGCAGATTCATAAATATCATAGATGATAAGGACCCGACCAAGGTATTACAAATGATTGTACTTATGACTATGTGTATGGGGAAGAGGGGAGAGGAAAGTGGGGGAAGTACTTTTGTAGAGAATCATGATCTACCCAGTGACTGTTGAATCATATATAACTTTATCTCCCTGTATAATCTCCTTTGACCTGAATGCATAATGCAACACTATGAGAAGCCAAAGTAAGTCTTTTGTATACATTTATTATGAATCTGAAGTTTGGAACTTATTCTAATGGAATATGTTTACTCCATGGCACTATTAAAAAAAATAAGACTTTGAGAACACTATTATTGCAACAAAACTTTTACAGCATTGAACATTCAAGTTTTTCCAAACATTTGTAACTAAAATAGAATCATAACCCTATAAATAGATCTCATTTGTCATTTCTACCGTTAGTAAATCAGGAGAGCATTCTTCATATGAACATATAGCCAGCTACTAATGAGGGAGGAACTGGCAAAAGAAAGAAAGGAATGTGATTGTGCATGAAGGCAGGGATGTATGTGAGAGAGACAGAGAGAGGGAGAGAGGCAAAGGGAGAGAGAAAAACTGTGTTGGAGACATTCGGCTTTTTTGCTTACTGAGTTTAAAAGGTTATCACCAACTATTTTCATATCATATTCTTCTGTAGCTAATTTAATAAATTCAGAGAGTTAAACAAAAAATTATATTGAAAAATGTTTTCCTGAAAAATATTCAGATGATATTAAAATATGCTATAACTGTAGCCTCTTTGTCAGAAAGGCATTGTTGCTGAAATTGGTGATACTCAGTTTATCATTTATGTCACAAGCATTTTTTGAAGACATATTTTACACTGAGCACAGAAGCATGCATTACCTAACATATAAATAATTTTTTAGATTTCTCCTTTTTATTAGATCAGATTCCTTATTTCTCAGTTAAAAAATCTTTATTTTATAAATTAACAAAATTAGTATGCTTAAATAATATAAACATTATTACAATTTGTAGAAACTCTTGATAAGAAAACAAATTCACTACCCTCCTGAAGACATGTGCTACTTTTTCTGTGCTTTCTAGAATTGTCGAACCATTTATCTACAATTTGCTTTTAAACAATCTTTCTTTTTACTTCCCTCTCTAACAGTGGATCTGCAGATCTATCGAAATCCAAGCAAGGTGGCTGCCTTTTATTTTGTAATACATGGAAATGCTAGCTATCTTTCTCCCTGGGTGCTTTCATACATATGTCCCTTTTACTGGAACAAATAATACCATTGTCCTATAAAGCTGGGAAACTTGAGACAGCTGCTATTGTTCTAGATGGTGGTTTTTGTTTTCAGTGATATATCAATCATATTTTAGCCAGAAATTCAACAACAGAAACTTGACAGTGATTCTTTTCTTCTCCCTCTTCAAATACTCATGTTCTGCTTCATTCAGTCACCTCCTCTCGAGGTCAGCTCCTAAACAGCAGATGGTGTACTTGTGTGCAGCAGCTGGCTCCATTCCACTCCATCCCCTCCTTCTCCCAAGGGACTATGTGTGTGTGAGCCTGTGTGTGCGTCCGTGTGTGTATGAACACTCACGACTTTCAGTTGCCATTCAATGCTTTCTGCTTCTCCCAGCCAAAAAGCTGGGAAGCTTGGCATATTCTCCAGCAATGAGCCCAGATGTCCAGCTGTGATACAGTTTCCTTCCCAGTCCCCCTGCTGGAGCAGTGTTCATTCACAACCTCAAATAAAACAGTTATCTGGAGGCTTTATTTTATCCTTATGGTTTGGTGTTGGGAGAAATAATGTAGGAGCCAGGGGCAACTAGTAAAAATCTGAAATTCTTTTCCTGTTTCACTTGGATGGGATGAGACAGTTCCTCAGTGTTGCTCAGGGCCTCATCTTTTATGGAGCTGCTTACTGAATGCATCATTGCCTCGATCCGATGTCTCTTTTTCTTTCTTCAGATGAATATGCTAATGAAACTCCAAGAAGCAGCCAATTACTCGGGTACACAAAGCTGCGACAGCGATAGCACCAGCCACCATGAAGACATTTTGGATTCATCTCTTGAATCTACCCTCTAGAGGGTGAAAAAAGTTAGGGGGAAAGACTATGCTTTTTTAAAATGTAAGGTATTTTCACTAAACCACTGCCAGTATGAAAGCACCTATCAAGGGCCCTGACCCAGAGTCGTGGTCTCCAAGGAGGCAGCAGAACTAAGTCTGAACCGCCAAGATGCTCAATTGAAATGGAAGCTTAACTTTATTTTATTTCTAGGCATTTTTATATCTTTGGAGTGATATAAGGCTCCATTACTCAACTGGAAAGGACCCTAATGACAGGGTGACTGAATAGATTGCACATGTGATAGCCAAACTGGACTTTCGTTTTTTCCTCTTTAAAAGTTTACAGTTCAGACCCTTTTTTTGTCCCTTCATTTGGTTTCCTCTGACGAGCTGTTCTCCCCAAGCAGGCTCCATTCTTCTGATCCGTCCAACCTCCTTTGTGCCACATGGTGCTGGTCACAGGGCTCCAGTAGTGTTTGTGTTGTGCGCTCACCCCATTCCAAAATGAAGCCAAGAGGCCAGTCCTCTGCAAGCACAAATGGAATTGTGCAACCACCAGAAAAACACTACTGTGGCAAGCTGGAGAAGTGCCAATATAATTCTCAACTGCCATGTTCATGTGATGTGCTCCACCAACTTTTTAGTATATGAGTCACAAGTTTTATAAGATTGTTTTTACCACAGTGGTCTTTTTAAGCCACCTGCCCACTCCCTTAAGAGTTTTATACCAATTATTAGTCAACACTGAAAAAAAGGCTTTTTTAGGGCTTTATTTGTTTGAGCCTTTTCAGTGAAAGAAGGAACATTTCCTATGGTGCTGTCTCACTGCCTTAAAACAGATTTCTACAACAGTTTCAGTCGGTTCAAATCCTAAACCATTGGTAATTTCCACTGTCTTCATTTACAACCAAGCAACACCAGTTAACACAGTAGCCTCATCTCTATATATCTTTTTTTTTTTTTTTTAAGAAATGGATAGGAGAAAGATCAGTATTTTTACCTTGTGAATAGATTGCTTTGCCTATCCTACAAAGTATTCGAATAACCCAGAAACCCTCTTTGACTGTCACTTAAAAGCTAAGACATGTGGCTAAATTCCATCCAGTTCTAGGTGAAAGAGTTTCAGAAGGCGGGAGATTTTTGAATTCTTATCCAGCAGAGCTGGAAGCACTAGATGCAGCATGAGCACAACTATTTGGCTTTCCTCCCCTGTTCTTTATTATTATTATTATTATTATTATTATTATTATTATTATTATTATTAGTTTTGAGCATGTTGTTTTGATTGCTGTTGTTGTACATGAGAAATTCAGCATTAAAGAACACTGAAGCAGTGAAGTCACTGTGGAAGAGGAAGCATTTATACTGTAAAAGAAGGTTAGATTTGCACAGTCTACTGGGTAGGTATTGTAAATAATAATTTTAAAAACTTGCACAAGTCAAAACAAACACAAAAAAAAATTGTATTTTATCCTGTTGGTGTTAAGAGGTGTTTCACTTGCTGAGATTTCCTGTACGTTACAAACAAATACAGAATGCAAACCCTCAAAGCTGTTATTATCTGGTGTGTTTGTCCTGTATTTACAGTTGTTATGACTATGCAGGAGCTATCAGTGCTAGAGTGAGCATGCTTCAAAACTGTACATGAAGCCAATACATTTTTGGAAAAGTAAAAATGTCTAAAAGTGCATCTGTCATGGCAGGCTTTAAAGAGAGTGCATGAAAACTGATTGAAATCATTGGAGATGTTATCACCACTCACAGAGGACAGGTCTTAAGTTTATAAAAACCAAGGGCTAGGCCATGGTGTAGACTTGTTCCATGCATGTGAAAATGTGTTGCTGTCAGGATGTGTAATTGGTGCTACTCTCTGTGACCACCCATGGGTCAGTTGCTCTAAAACAAAACAACATGAGACATCTGTGCAGTTTTCAGAGTGTTGGTAAGTCTATAGGTTCCACAAGGTGCTATTGCCCCAAGGGAAATCTGAATTGAATTTATGCACATTGAATTGTCACCCTAACTTTGAAGCCTCAAACATGGATCGAATATGTTGTGAAACATCAATACATGTAGCTGGATGAGTGACTAGTTGCCCTTGTATAATATGTGATCTAAGAAAATTGCTAATCTTTCCCTGCCATTTTGAAAAACACAGTCCAAACATGATCATAAGCAAATTCCTGCAATACATCCCAGTAGGTCCGCCTAGTTTACAACTTAAACTAGTTTGTGAAACATTTGTCTGTATACATTTTATATTTTGTACATTTTGATGTAACATATCATGTAAATAGGCAGAAACAGTGAAATAAATCATCTGCAAAGTTTTGTAGTCTTTGTAAAGCCCCAACAATAAGTACTTGGTGTCAATGGACTGAACTGGATGATGTATTTTCTATTGGTTTATTGTTCCTCTAGCTTGTAAACCAGCTTGCATATATTTTTTTGCAAATGTGCACCCTGTATCTGTCTAAATTATTACTTTGCCATTAAAGTGGAATTATTTATTGACAATAAGGTGTGGTGTCTATATATGGAGAAAATTTGAATAATTATGCACCAAGAAGTGTCAAACTTTAAAATGTGTGTGCTATTAATATGCTATCAATAAGGATGTGTGAGAATTTTTATTTTGTATACTTCATAGAAAGGACCTCAGAGCTTTTATCAGGATTTAATTTGTAAATACAGTTGACCCTTAAACAACACAGGGATTAGGGACCAGTACCCCACAAGTCAAAAATCTGCATGTAGCTTTGGACTCACCCACCAGTCATCCTCTGGTATCTGTGGGGGATTGGTTCAAGGACCAGAACAATGCATACAGTTAGCCTTCTGCATCTGCAGATTCCCACCCACTGATCAAAAATACTGTTTGTTTAATCCACAGATGTGAAACCCAGGGATATGTAGTGTAGACTACATATTAATTGAAAAAATTTGCGAATAAATGCACGCACGCTGTTCAAACCCACGTCGTTCAAGGGTCAACTGTATATTCAAAGTAGTGTTAGAGTCTTATTAAAAGTGTGTCTTTCATCCAGTTTTCTCATCCGTAAAATGGGATAATTATAATTACTAAGATTGTTTTGAAGATAGAATATTTTAAAATATGTAAAGTGCTCAGAAAAGTGTCACATCTTAAGTGATATGTGAGAGTTAGCTACAGTTATTTTCAACAAAAGTTTATTATACACCTAAAAGGTGCCAGGCAACTTTCTTAGGCATCAGAAGCATTGCGACATAGGCCTTAGTCTTAAGAAACTTAATACATCTCTGTCCTTTTTAATTTCTTCTAGAGTATCTAAATTTTCTATTTAAGGGTGACCGGTGAGAAGTGCACTGTGTAGTAGCTACAAGATATGTTTTCAGACACTGGTAGATCAAACAGTAGCAGATAATTGTTTAAATTTGAAGAAATTCAAATGCCTTCATTTCAGTCTTTTGGACTTTCACATTTAAAAAAAGAATTTATAAGAAGCCACCTTGAATAATGTTTAATTCTATACTTTGATAAGTTAAGATGTTTAAAAAGAAGCTTCAATTGTGATTCACTTTTTTTTTTTTGGCACCAACTAATAGGTAAAATATTACTGAATTCAGTATTCTTTTTTTGTTGTTCAGTGAAAATGATTTGGATAAGCAATCATTAGATCTCTTCTTCACATGAAGTATACATTATCTCTAAGCTACCCAGGAGTTCATCAGAAGAAAATAAAATAATAGAAATTAAACATAGTACATTCTGAATTTGAATCTCATTAAAAGAAAATCAAACTTCTCAAGTTGTTTTCCATAAAATTATTTTAAAAAATAAGTAAAGCCTTCCTTTATTATTGGAATCTTTAATACTTTACCTTAATATTCTAGACTAACATGGTAGAGTTGAAGCTAATGAACAACTGTATACATATTTTTTACATTGATTACATATTAAAAATATTTTTAATTATTGGGTTAATATTAACTAGTATTAAAATTAAGTTACCCGGTTTTTTAATGTGGCTACTAAAATATTTACAATTAAATATGTTGCTCATATTTGTGACTTGCTTGGTATTTCTATTCCTATTGGCTAGCACTGCTCTGAAAAGATTGATCTTTATAAAGTGCAAATGTAGTCACCTCCTTCATCTCTTTGTATTTTGTTTGTAAGAATGAAATTTAGATATTGAAAGGCAACAATTCCTTGGTCTGTCTGGATTTTGCTTATCTCTTAGCTTCCTTTATCATCGTGTCCACTGCCTCCATTTAGTTCTGTTCTCTACTACTTTAGCCTAATTGTAGAACCTATAAGTAATTGTTGAAACAATAACAACTTCCTGAACATTACCTGTAAGCATGTGTACAAGTTTTATTATAATCTTGTTGTGTGGGAAAACCTTTCGTAGGCCAATTAAAAGGTTTCTTTCCTAGTAAAGACATTTACAGAAAATGTAGAGTAGACAAAAAAAATGTTTATTTAAAGATCCCCAGCGTCTTGACTGTTAGGTAGATGAGTAATTGATTTCCCAACACAAATATTAATCCCATAAATAATTAACCAGTTATTGAAAATTGCTAAACATTTTATCAGTATTCTAATTTATTTAAAAAAGCATATCACTAAATATGTCCAACAATGATGTTTGGTCCAGACCAAGTTTAGAACCATATTTCTTTTGCATTAATTTACTTCTTTTTACCCAAAGGTCCTTACACATTCTTAAATGCCATTACCTTAAACAAGCCTTTCTGATTCCTCATACTAGGTCCAAAATCTGAGTTATTTGCTTTGCTAGGAAAAACTCTGTGTGTGTGTGTGTGTGTGTGTGTGTGTGTGTGTGTGTGTGTGTGTGTAGTGTGTCTCACTTATCATGTTACAGTTTCAGGCCCTAGAATATAGGACACTCAAGAAATGTGTATTAAATAAAAATAGTTCTGAACATGAAGGCTACAACTGAACTTTAGCTTGTGTTAAACAAAAACATTAGAGAACCACTTTTACAGGTGTTGAGCTCCCTGGAAAGCCAAATTTATAATGAGAATTCAGTCTAGTGACCTGGGAAGGTAGATGGATAACCAGAGAACATGTCATCCAGTACAAAGTACTGCCTCACAGTTGGGATTTTTTTTCCCTTTAGATGTAATACACTACATACTTTCTACCAAGTTTTCTTTTTCTTTCTGCTTTTCAGTCCTTTGAAGATGCTTTAGTTATATATAGCACAATTTAAAGGTTTGGGGTTTTGGGGAAAACAGATAAAATACAGGAAGCAGTAGCAAATGTAATGCTAGGGCCTAGAAGAGAGGTGGAGGTGAAAAGATTAAAATAGGAATCCTTAGCATAGAAATAAGAAGTGAAGATGTGAATTTCTCTTTGGGATGTTTCCCTACAAGGAAGATCTTGACCAATTAGAGAAGACTGAGAATAGAATTGGAGAGATATGATGGACATCTTCATAGTTCCTTATTTTTAAATTTGTATAATATGTTTATGCCCATTTAATGTGACAATTACAAAAGAGAAGTATAATGAATAAGAAAAAACATTGAATTCAGAGTCAGAAAATCTGCATCTTAGTGATGTTTTACAGTTTCTACAGGAAGAATCAACTAACTCACCATCTGTATTCATCTAGATTTTATACTCTAAAGATAATAAAATGCAATACCCAATGTAACTAGAATGGTTCTAAACATCACTTATGAAAGCAAATAATGTGAATCTATCACTTCCCAGAAAACCATATTCCTGGGGAATAGCAAAAGTCTAGAAGTCTAGTCAAAACCCACCCAAGAACACTTGAGTGCTTATGAGTATCTTTGGTGGTCATCTTCAGTCCAGTTTGATCCTAACTTGGTGTGCCGAATTTGAGCTGTTTTTAGGTGATTATTTTCAAGGTGTAGGATCTGGACCAAATTTCCTATAGGCACTTTGAGTGTGGTGCAATGTTTATTCACCTGACATCAACATCTCTTTCAAGATGGGCAACCTAATTCCCAGGAAAATGTTTTTCCTGGTACAATCTCTAGTCAAGCTTTTCCTTGGGTTACTGGGACAAGGAACTAGGAAAGCTCTTCAGCTGGTTGTTAGTAAAGCTAGAGACTTCACACAATGATGGAACAATGTTGCCCAAAAATATATTAATTGAACTTCTGAGGCTCAAAGTGAGCACAATGAACGGGCAGAGACAGACTGATGGTGGATTTAGATAAATGCTCCCATTCGGCCACTACATAGAAGAGAGCCTTTTTTCATTATCAGTGGTTTCTCAGGGGAGAGAAATTCACCTGGACTATGCTCAGTCCTGTACTCTATATTATCACAAAACTTTCCAGTAGAAACGTAATGAGAGCTATACATGCAATTTAAAATTTTCCAGTAGCCATATTAATGAAAGTAAAAAGAAACATGAAATTATTATAATGTACTTTATTATCCCAACATATCAAAAATATTATAATTTTACTATATAATCAAGCTAAAATACTTTTTAAATAAATTTTTTTATAATTCATTTTTATCCTTGTTTTTGTACTGTCTTCGAACTCTAGCATGTATTTTACAATTGTTATTCAGAATTCAAAAATTTACAGTTAAAATAATTCACTAAGTTGCTCTAAACACAGTTAACATAAATTATATATCAGTTTTAAATTTGTGTTTTAGATAATTACCTTTAAAATTAAAAATCTGTTTTCTGAATTGTTATAGCTATCAAGTGCTAAATAACCACTGGTTGACAGTGGCTGAATCAAATAGCACAACTCTACCCTTATTTGGCAACTGGATTTCTCAGATCACATGTAGAGCTTCTTCCCAGGTACAAACACCAACCTGAGGCTTTGATTTGGAAATTTTCCAACTTATTTAATTCAAAGACCTAAACCATTTTCCCTTTGCAGGTAGTACTGGGTTATAATAGTTCATTGTAACTATTTCAGTGAATCTGTTTTCTTCTTTGTTTTCAAGCTTTGGTAAAGATCACCCTGGTCTGTCTTTTCAGACATTTTTTCTTAATGTCAACCAATGAGTTAAAAAGACCTTGGATTCTTTAATAAATGTGTCTACTCTTTGTTTGAGCTGTTTGTTATAGATGATAGATTATTAGATGATAGATGATAGATGATAGATGATAGTAGATGATAGATTATAGATAGATCAGATGATAAGTAGATAGATGGATAGATAGATGATAGATATAAATGATAGATGATGATGATTGATAGATATAAATAGATGATAGAATAATTGATAGATGATAGATAAATGATAGATAAATAGATGATAGATGATAGAGAAATAGACATAGATATAACTATAGATGGATAGATACAGATCTTACTCTGTAATCCCAGGACAAAGAGCACCTAGTCATCTTTTATTTGTATAAAAAAAACGACCTCTCCTCAATTGTCCTTTTTACCTGACATAAAATGATTCTCTTAAAAAAAAGCATAACTATAACTATCCAAACACATTTGAAATAATAGAATGACTTCCAGAACAAGATCACAACTTTACTGCAGACCTATCAGCAATATTAACATATATAAACACAAAGATGAAATGTTTTAATCAATTAGAGATAGCACAATAAGAAAGGAATATCTATAAATACAGTAAAAATGGACATGCAGACTAAATGTAAGAAAGAAGAAACTGATTAAAGCAGTGCTTTTTTTGATTAGACATTCCTTAGGGCAATCCACTTCTTTTGCCTACCTTTGCTGTTCACCAAGCAACATTCCAACTGCTAATCTGGCTGCCTAGAAATCCCCAAATCTATAAAGATAACTCTCAAATGTTTTTATTTCCTTTCTTTTTATATGTAAAGTTCAGTAATTATTTATTTCCAACATCTGAAACACTACATTTCCCATTAGTAGAAGTTTAGTTCATCTGCAGAAGTCACAAGGCTGACTATAAAGAACAGAATGTAAGTAGTCCCCCTGTGAGTGTAACACAGTAATTAGCCTTCTTTTTCTATAGTATGGCTTTTAGCTGTTTACTTTTTCATCATCAGCTAAAAGTTTTACTAACTAGCCTGAGAAAACGATGTCTGTCATATGAGGGGCACACTCAAATTTGAAATTATTAGTACCTAAAACATACATTAGTGTTTAAGTAAAATGAATTAATTATCCTATCTAATATAAAATAATTGGTGCTGATGTTACCTTAACTGTCAACTTGAAAATAAAATTTCTATATGCCATTAACATAGAAGAATAGTGGAGAATAGTGGAGGAAAGTTTTGGGGTGCCCAGATGGTGTGGTAACTATGAGAGTGATTCCGGCATTATTTCTGCGGGACACCATGGATTTGCAGTCTGCTCTGGAAATTTCCTTCTTACAGAATGAATTGCAAAAGATATACAAGACCTCCAGAGAACTAGAAAATAGATCATGTGCAAACAGATGAAAACACTTCTCCAGCCAAGCAAATATTGATACTGCTAGAATCAGACCTACAGTTCCTGTGTGACCATTAATTTCAAAGAAAGGTCAAATTGCAGATCTTAATATCAATAAGGCAAAAATAGGACATACCATAGGTTTGAACAAACTGTAGGAAAATACTGAAAACAATTTACATCATTACCTTGTGTTAAGAAATCATCCCAAGTGTTAATTTGAGGGAAAAGATTTTGTGGCCAAATAATTATAACTTCTAGCATGTTATGATATGTTAGTATCTTAGACATATATCTATAACTAGTGTAACCAATTTTTAGAAGGTATACAAAAAATCTATTAAATAACTTTGTTACTATGCATACAGAACATTAATGGGACATAATCAGGAAAAAGAGGAATCCCAGAATAAACACTATTGTTCAATCAAAGGGTAACAAGTTAAATGCATGTTTGATATCTATGGAACACTAATTTGAAAATTCCAGAAGAAACAGTGATTGAAGGATAGTTATGTTTCATGTAAGCTTTAGCATTTCCAAACAGATGTTAAGAATCATCTGTGGCCTCTAAAAATAATAATTTTTTAAAATTTATTGAACATCCATTTATTTTATGACCTCATTGAGTAAATAAATGGCTGGTTCTAAAAACATAATATGTTAATGAGAGGGAACCAGTTTCCCCTCACCACATTTTGGCCCTGGGCCATAGGTATAGAAATTTCACCTGGGAGGTAGAGGGTGCAATGAAAAGACTCTCCATTTTTACTCTCTAGGTGATAGGCTTATACAAACAATTAACTGTCTGGTATTCTGGAAAGGAGTGAGGTGAGGGTGCTGAGCAGAACCCAAATATGTTGCACTTGTGAAAATCCCATGTGAAGATTATTAGCCAATGTTCCACCAGACTTTTCCAGGACCCTAGCCTGCTCTTGAAAGTCCTATCCCTCATTTAAACTCCCCAGGGCAGGAATGACTTATGCAAATTAAGACATGCAGCTGGTCACATTTATCTGCCAAGGAGGGCAGAATGATCTCTTAAATCTACTTGTGTTCAGATCCAGTTTATCAATTCTTATGCAGTAAGCATTCCTGAGCAGGGGCTCTGCAAGCAATGTGAGATTTTGGAAAGCCTGTCAATCCCCAGCTTCTCCACCTGCAGCTGAGTGCATTCAACTGTCTTTTGTCTTCAAATTGGTGTTTGTGTGTGTGTGATGGGGGGAAGGGTAGCTAGGACATCTTGATACCATCTTGAATAGAACCCATACATGCCCACTTGTAACTATAACAGAAGATTTTAAAAAGAAGACAATAGTAAGGTACCGAAAGCGAACTAGCTATCATGTCTTTTTATCATCATCTTTATTAGAATCTTCATAAAACAGTACCTGGAATATACTAGGTGTTCAATTAATGATGTTAAATAAAGAGAACCTTATAAGGGCTGCAAGAGAAGGTACTTATTGATTAATCATTTTTTTACATTTAAGAACCACATTAGCCAAAAAATATTATTATTAAGGCAATAAAATGAGAATAAATTTATTCCCAGAGCCATTTGAAATAACCTTTTGACATTTGTTTACCAGAGGGAAACTACCTCTTTTGAAATTTCTGAACTTGCGTATTCAAACTGGTGAACCCTAGGAATGCAAATATTTGCCACCAATTTTAAAGATACATACTTAACCAAGAATAAAGGAAGCAGATCCATGGAGGCATCCAATAAATAGCTTTAAGAAAACAATTATCTTCAATTCACTTTTAGGAATAAATGTAAAGAAAAATTTTCTCTTCCTGAGTTACCTGAATGACCTCAAATTACCAAATGCAAATACCCAAAGCCAATAAGTTGTCTCTATTAATGCAGGTAAATACCTTTAATTGTCTGATGCCTTCCACCCATTATCACTGTGGAGCGCTTTTTGTTTTCATTTAAATCAAAAGAATACTTATTTTAAGAGAACCTTTAAGTGATGACCATAAGAAGCAGATTGTATAGTTTATTACCTTAGGAAATGGAGATACTCTCTGACTCCCTACTGTCTGAACTCTCTCACTTCACCTTAGTTATATCAGAAGCTACAAACTGATGCCTCATTGATTCATGTGTATTAATTGGCTTACTAACAATAATAAAAAAATAACAAATTATTTTTAAATAATTTTAATTGCTTACTATATTAGTTTTCTATTGCTGGGTAACAAATAACCATATAGTGACCTAAAACAGCACCCATTTATTATCTCACAGTCTACGTGTCATAAATCAGACTAGGCTTAATTGGGCTTTCTGCTCAGGGTCTCACAAGACCAAAATGGAAGTGTTGGCTAGATTGAGCTCTTACTTGAAGGCTATGGGAAGAATTCACTTACAAGCTCATTCACTTAGTTGGCAGAATTCAGTTCCTTGTGATTGTGGGACTAAAGTCCCATTTTCTTGCTGAATTTTAGCTTGAGACTTACTCTCAGCTCTTACAACCTGCCTGGTCCTTGGGCGTGGCCTTCTACAACTTCACAGCCACTAGTAAAGGCCTGTGGTATCTTTCCCTGCTTTACCCTTCTGATCCTATATGATTAGATTAGGTCCACTTATATAATCAGGCATTTGCCACTTAACTCATGGGTGTAACATCTCATCATATTAATAGATTCTATTCATATTCAAAAGGCAAAGGATTATACATAAAGAAGGTCATTCGGGAGTCATTCTAATAATTCTGGCTACCACACTCACCCACATTTAAACATCAGGGTATTTTGTATAGATATCCAGAAATCTGGTTTCTCTTAAAATTGGAATTTCCAGCAACATTGGGCCACCATTACAATAGCTGGTGACAGTCTCTTTCAGAGGAACATTCTCCAAAAGAATTCCCTACTCCCCATTAATGTATGCCCAGTTTCATTCGGCATGTATTTCAGTTTTCAGCTGCCTTACACTATAAATGGTAGTGCAACCCAACATTTCTGACAGAGTACATATTCACACCTCTTCAACTCTAAATTCATCCAGGAAACTAATTATCTCAATGACATCTTTGAAGCTAATAAGACAATCTCAAGCTAAGCACTGATGTTCTTTTTGCCTCTCAAGACTGATTCTTGTAATAACATTTCAATAAACTTAGCAATTCTGAGCATGTACTATCTTTTTGTCTGATAAGTGAATGATATCACACAAATTAAATGCTACCACTGAGTTAGCCCATGCAAAAGACACAAATGTACTCTCAGTGGACAAATGTATTCCCATGTAATCATGCCAGCAGCAGATAATGGAATCTGTCATGAAAAATAAATTATCCAAGAGTCAGACCATGTTCACGCAGCTCAACACTAAATTTCATTTTCCTTGTTCTTCAGCTGAGAGTCTGAATAAACACATATTACGTGATCTGAAAGATGACATTGTTCATCAAATTTGGATTCTAAGCCGCAGAATTCAAATGTATAAAACCCTGGTAGTTAGGAGGCCTGCTGCTTTTCATGCACTGGTTTCACTATGATCACAGCCTCATTCAGTTAGATTTTCCAGTTTCAGAAGGCATAAAGGTGCAGAAAGAAGCAGCGCAAAGCATGCAGGCTTCATGCTTTAGGAGTCTGTAGGAGGTCAGTCTGGAATTGATAAGGGTGGAAGAGCAAATGGTTAGCTAAAGGTAGTTGTGGACTAGATTATGGAGGCTGTACATGTCAGGGTAACAAGTTTGAAAATTATCCCACAGTGAACAGGTAATCTCATTTAGAGTAGCAGAAGAGCACAGCAGTTAGAAGCAGCCTGTGGAGCCAGGCTGTCTGGATTCAAATCCCACCTCTGACATGTTTTAATTATGTGACTTGGAGCAAGTTATTCTGATACTCTATATCTTAATATCTTCATGTAAAATGGGGACAGTAATAGAGATGTGTTCATGTATTCACAGCATTTATAATAGTGTCTGATACATAGGAACAACCTAGTAAAAGTTAACCAGCATTACTATTCTAACAAAGTTGGGGCTAACCTTGAGGTTTTCTTAAAAGGTAAATAGTAAGCCTCAAATAAAAGTTATTAAAAGATAGCAAACATGACTTTTATCCTTTTAATAGATATATTAGATTCTCTGGGTTACAAGTGAGAGACATACTTTAGTAGTGTCTGTTAATTAAACTTTATTTTAAACCTAGTTTCCTTCTTTCTACCTCCAGTCTAATGTTTATCGAGGTTTACTGCCTTGTAACTCTTAATCTCTTTGCTTCTGCTCTCTCTACTGACTTATTTACTTGCTAAGTGTTACGCATTTAAATTTCCTAAAGGAAAAGACGTGAGCGGTTTTCCCAATCATCATTAAGTGTGGATCTCTCAGTTTGAGCAGTTCTGCCAAGCCACTTCTCAGATCCTATACAACCTGTAGATGGCTGCCTTTGTGTCAGATATTAATTTCTGGCCCTGTCAGCTATGCCTTGGGTGACAGCAGAAACACTCCTACAGTCATGTACTGCATCATCATATTTTGGTCAACAATGGACATCATATACAGCAGCGGTTCCATAAGATCATAATGAATTACAAAGAAAATGTTTGTTTGCATTGTTTAAGAAAAAAATAGACCTGACTGCTATGTTGACTTTACTGCTAGTGCTGGGAGGTTTAAACAGACAAGGAGGCTCAGCATGCTGCATGCTGGGGTCCTTGGAGTTGGCAGGGGAGCTTGGGCCACACCCACCGATTCCAGCCCCTGCATGTGTGCCAGTGCATACACACACTTGTGCGCACAAACTCACTTCCCCTCCTTTCGTTTCTCTTATCCTCAATTCCTCCCAGTCCATTTTGTCTGTTCCTCTCTTTGTCTCATTGTTTCTCTCAAGCTTATCTCTCTGGGAGTCTTAAGATCTCTGCTCCACTCTCTTCTCCCCTCCTCTTCCTTCTCTTACCCACTTTCTCCTTCCCTGCTCTCGATGGCTACTCTCCCTTCTACTGAAGCATCACCTCCACAGACCCCAAACCTCCCAGTACACATGTTCACGTGTGCCCACACACACACTTTACCTTTTGTACCATATTTTGACTGCCTTTTCTATGTTTAGATATTTTTAGATACACAAATACCATTGTGTTATAATTTCCTATAGTATTCAGTACAGTAACATGCTGTACAGGCTTGTAGCCTAGGAGTGATAACGATACCACTCAGCCAAGGTGTGTAGAAGGCTGTACCATCTAGGATTTTGTAAGTGCACTCCATGATATTCACACAACAATGAAATCACTAAATAATGCATTTCCCTTTGTGGAGCACAGCACTGTGTGTATGTTTTTTCCTACTCCCTGCCTTCAGAGGTAGTTGTGGATTATTACATTATTTTGCTATCTCTTCTATTCTTAAAGTCATTGGTGTTTGAGCTGTGATGAATAGTCTGTGAGTGAAAAAGCAGAAGGGACAACAGCCTCACTGCCAACTTTACAATAAGAACAGTGAGGAAAGGACAGCTAATGTACTCAGGGGTCATTGGCTCAAAGAAAGGCTCTGTGAAAGTGTGTAATGTAGGTGGAGTGGGAGAGGAGGAGAAAATGCGGCATAAAATGGCATAGAGGATGGAAAGCGTTCTTCTGCCAGAATAATGCTCTAGAGAGTTTTTTAAAAATAGAGAATAGAATGCAGATTTAACTAAGAATTCTTGTCATCTATGTACTTGGATCCTCTTTGTTCTTTGAGAGATCAGGAAAAGATTGGAAACATCATTTGAATATCTTTGGTTATTAAACTTCCCTGAGCATAACAATGTGGGACACATCTTAAATAGGATTATATAAGGGACTGTCAAAGAGCAGATTGGGCATGGCTGTCATTTTGAGGTTTCCTGGAAAGGAGCAGTTTAAATAATTTTTTCAGTATAGCAATGGATTCTAGAATTCCAAACACCTTGCTGATTGCTTAACTTTCTTTCTGATCACAATATATATCCAGTTATTTAGGAAAGAGAACACTTTTTAAAAGATAAAATGATAAGGTAAAATTGTATTTGGGAACTAACAAACAGATTTTTTTAAATACATATTTTTTAAAAAATAAACAAAAGTTAAGCTATATACATGTGTTTAGATTGCATTTAATCTCTAAACATGCCCTCAAGAGATCATGTGTTTGAATGTATAGTTGTTCCAGGCAGTAAAGAGCTATGATGAAAACCTTGAGTCCAGACTAAGACTGAAACAAGTTCAAATGCAGGCTTTTACACATATTAGCTCCATTGCTTTAGATAAGCCTTCATGTCTTTAGTGGATTTATGTACACAAATTCTTTGATATTCTTCCCTTCAAGAGTTAGAACCTGATTCTCCTCCTGCTGAGTGTCTTCTGGATACAGAGATTTATTGATTAAAAAGATTAAATAGAAAGTGACTTTTTGAATTTAGAAAGTATATCATAAAAAGTACTTCTACTTCCCTTGGATTACATGCTCTAGCGAAAGCCAGCTACCATGTTGTAAGAACAAACACTTCTAACAGCCCTTTGGAGTGATTCACTTGGTAAGGAGCCAAAGCCTTCTGCCAAAAACCATGTGAGTGAGCCATTTTAGAGTTAATTCTTCAGCCCCAGACAAGCCTTCAGATGACAACAGCCCCAGCAAACATCTTGACTCAGCTTTATGAGAGACCCTGAGCCAAAACCACACACCTACGCTGCTCCCAAATTCCTGGCCCATGGAAACTGTGTGAGCAAACCAATGCTTGTGGTTTTAAGCTACAAAATTGTGTGGGTAATTTTTTATAGAAAAAGTTGCTTTAGTAATAGTTTGAAAACCCAGCATTTTATATGGGTTCAGATAAAAATACAGCTGTGCAGGCCATTATATTAGATAGTCACATATGACTATTTAAATTTAAATATGTTAAAATTGAATAAAATTTAATATTTAATGTTTTACCAGTCACATTGCTACATTTCAAGTAACTCTATAGCCACGTGTGACTAGTTGCTATTGTAGTAGATAGTGCAGATATAGAATATTCTCATTATCGCAAAAAGTTCTATTAGCCAGTCTTGGTCTAGAGCAATGAGGCTCAAACTGGAGACTGCAGAGGCTTAGCAAAATATGGATATATTTTGTAATTTTTATTTGGATTTAAATATTTGAGATGTTTGGCATGATGTTTATTTTTTTTTTAATAAGCACATTATGAATTATTTGGACAACCCTTTTAAAACCAAATACTGATTTTGGTTTTTTGCTCATTGATTTCTGTACCTGATTTAAGACCTTGAATTTGGATGTTTACAATGGAGTTCCAACCAGGCAGTGCTACTGTAAATGTTGAGAGCTATTGATAGAATAGAGTCAAAGTCATTGCATAAACAGTGGCTCTTAAGATGTCTGTGATATCACCCATGGTGAGTGAAACGTGCTAAGAAAAAGTTCTGTCATGGGAAATTGTTTCCCCGACATAACACATTGAGCATTCGGTGATTTACTTTAAGCAAAATGACATTCTCCTCATATGAAATTTATGCTCAAAATTTAACTATTATTGATTATATAACTTTATTATGTAATTGTATTTGATCTTATAAATGAATGGTGATTATAAATACAAATATAGTATTATGCTTATACATGACCAAGTGACATTGTAAAAAAATTAGCAAGATCATAACAGGAATTTCATATTTTCCTCCTTTTAAAATGGTGCCTCCATAATTCAGATTTGAGGGGAAAAAAATTCTAGGGTTATTCTGTTCATTGCAGTTTGCAATTCCTAATTTCTGTGTATCTCACTTTAAATTCTTGAGCAAAAAATCCTGAGTGAACCAGCTCCAATCATGTTTTCCCACTTGTCCAGTGAGCTATTGTCAAGAGAGGAGGTTCACACTAGTAAAATATTTCTCTGTCCAACTCATATTACTTGGGAGTATTTTACAAAGAAGAAAAACTGGGAAGATACTCTGAAGTTGCCATCTACAGTGCTATTAACCATTAGAGATGAGGCATTGCCTAGAAAAGAACTCTAGTTTTCTTTTCAGTTAACAGACTTACATTTTAACCTGAGCCTTCAAAGAAAAGAATGCCTAAACCTGAAGGACCCTGCCGCAGGAATTTCTTTTGCACAGCGGCAAGCCTACAAAGGTTTTTTTTAAATGGAGAACCTCTCCTTGCATTTTACAGCACATCCAGTAGGTGGCCCTGCCTACGCTTTTGCTAATGCATGTGAGTACACATGCTTCTTTGATGATGCATTCCATTAGCCCTGTGAAGACACCTAACTTCTTGTGGAGAACAGGCTTCTACAGAGAGAAAGGCTTTCAATGAATGCAATAGAACAATTTAAGTAATCGGCACACCTTTTGTTATGTTGATTGTGTCCTGGTTTTTATTTGAGCTGATCGAAAAATAGAAAGGTCTGAATTTCTCAGCTATGCACATGCAATGCTTTCCAAAAATCTCGCAGAACTAGGTCAATCCTTGCTGGGTAAAACAGATTGGCCTTGGGACATACTGTTTTCTCCAGTGTCCTCTTTTCCTCTGCCATGGAGTGGCCTTGAGAAATGCCTTGCTCTGTTATTGATGAGAGCAACCAAACTGCCTTTAGTAAATGTTAATCTGAATTGCACTTCTCTAGCTTACTCTTTTCCTCCTCTTCTCCCTCAATTCCATTTGCACAAGTCTTCTGTCATCTATCTGTTCGTCTTGTCACCTCCCCACATTCCTGCATTCTTCATCCTTGTTTAGTTTATTTTTTTCTTTAATTACACTTAAATCCACAACTATTTTTCACTTAGTGTTCAGAGAAGGCTTTCCAGGTTTTTCTCTTGAATGTGTTACAATTAGCTTTTTTATTAAGTGTCACTGACTTCCCATTGATGACATCCATTTAAATGGTAATGTTATCTTTGTGATGTGTTTATTCCTAAAGGAAATGGGACCTGCTTTCATATGCCTGTATAGAAGAAGTTCCCCATTTTCTCACTAAATTATTTCCTGAAGTTCACATAATAAATTAGCGTGCCTTAAAATGTATCATATTTCACATAGAGACAACTTAATGACTGGAAGACTCACATATGAGACAATGACATTTAGTTACCTATAGTACATTTGCATCACATTTACTGTCAAGTTCCTACTTATTCTATAAGAATTAGAACAAATGATTCTTTGGGAGCCCCAGTAATAAATGAAATCTCATTGTGCTTTATATATGAGTTCTCCTATTTCATATATGTGTCTCAATACTCATAACCAGATAAGAAACACTCAGTGAATTAGGTTATGGTGCTTAGCATAATGCTTTCTACTTCTATAATTTAATATAATAAGTTTCGGTGGCAGTACTATAAATGGGCACAATTGTAGCATGCTTGTTTCTAGTACAAAAGTGTCTCATATTTCCTAAAATATTGTCAAAAACCAAACTCTACACTGAGTAAAACAAAGCATAAAGATGAGTTGATTGCAAAGATTTCAACCTGCAAATTGGGATGAACTCAAGCCTGTGGGGGCAAGGAGTTCTGAGTTACTCACAGACTAAGGACTTGTTAGGGGGTAAATCGGGAGTTGTAATCGGCTATTTCAACTGATTGGTTGTAGCACCTCTGGGGCGAGGAGAAATCAGTCGTCACCACAGTGGCATTGGGAGGACAGTGGAGGATAATGGATGACAGTGATAGTGGCATACGGTGGACCGTGGAGTTGTGTGTTGTTCCTCGTTTCTTCCCTGCCGATGCAGTAAAGAATTCCAGGTCAGCAAGACTGATAAAAAGTAAGATTTATTGAAAGTACCTTTAAGAAACAGGCCATGCTAAAGAAGGCTGCAGCTCTGTTAAATTTAGGAGGTGAAGAGATAAGACAGTACACCCCAAAAGGACATGAGGGTTTCTAGCCAGAAATTCTGTAGCAATGCAAAAATGAGAAGATCTGTTTATATTTGGGCCATGATGGGAGGGCCTAGGTAATCTCTATGTGAGGTCACCTTGACTGACAGCTAGCTGCTATACAATACTTTGCCTACTGCACAGGTGCTTACCCAGAATTCAGTTTGTTATAATTAGATTCATGAACTTCCAGGCAGAGTCATGAGATTATAATGATGGTATAATGAGACTGAAGTTAGGGGCAGTACTTTCTGCATATGCGTTTGTAGCTGGTTTAGCCAACAGCTTTTATGGCCTTTGTGCCCTAGGATTAGGAGTAATTTATAACCCTAGAAAGGAGATATTTCTGGAAGGTCCTTAACGAAAGTCTTCAAGGGAAGTTTCTATGGTTATAGACCTGGGCTTTGGCATCTGTCACTCATGCCTGACTAACTACCTAACAGTTGCCTAGTGGTCTTCTTCCTTATTTGGATCCAGGTTGGGGAGTCCAGGAAACAAGGAAATTCAGGAATGGCATGAACAGACTTGGCATTTGGAGATCGGCTGGTGTCCTCTGCTGATTTCTGAGAAGAGCTGTAAATTCCTGCAAGTTAGGTAAGGTTAAATTTAATATTCTTTAATGCATCTGCATTGGTCAACTCCATTTTGTCTTTGTCATAAGTAACTTTATTTTGGTTTAGTTCTATAACATTAAAAAAAGTCTACCTGTGTGTAGTAATGAGTCATTGGGTAATGAAGAACCTGTTAAGAATTCATATGTTAAAAAAACAAAATTCAATTGAGTACATTTTAAAGATCTGGTTGGCTATATTCAAAAATTCAAGAACTGGGCAACATACAGCCTAGCAGACAGAAAGGCGCTCTGAGGAGCTGTGGAAAATGAAAGACTTTTAAAGGCAGAAGGGAACAGTAACAAAGAAGTTACTCTAGCAAAAAGTAGATTCATTATAGAAAGTACACCTTCTGTTAGGAAATGGCAGATTTCTGTCAGGCAGATCACCTAACCAGTGCTTATCAGGTAATACTTATTTAACTGGTTTTGATGCAGGACAGGGCAAATTTCCCAGAGTTGGAGGAGAGCAAGCCCTGCATGGGGAGAATAGAGTCCTCTGGTGGGGAGTATAAAAAGAATTCAACACACATGCTAAAGTTACGATCAAAAGGAAAGTATATTAGAGAAGGGGTAACACTCCACAGAGAATGGTCTCCTCTCAAAGGCAGAGAGTGGAAAAACCTAAGGGCCTCAGGGATGGAGATGATAGTGAGATAAGGACAGGGAGAGGGACACCCAGTGATCAGAGAATTCAGTTTATGAATTGTTCTTTAGTTGCTGTGACTTACAGTTTAAAGACTTGGTTCACCCATTGTGGGCATCAGATCTGGCTGGCCCAAAATCTGGCTATGATCCAGGTCCACAGCTAAGAATAGGACCCCAGATTTATAAAATGTATAAACATACTTTAGTTTATTGTATCACGCATGTGTGGCTGAAGGCCACTATTGTACTGTGCTATGTTAGGAGCCATGTAGTCCACTGGAGAGCAGAAGGGGACTACAGAAAGAGGAGCAGAAGAAGTGCATACAATACCATGTGCCTTGTGCAATAGACTGCACTCCCCAATAGAACTGCACTTCCAGAAACAGAAGTGCGCTCCACATAATAAAGTTGGAGCCTGCCTTTTCATCTTCATTTCTACATCTTCCAACTGGGTATCTTACCTTCAAACCTTCCCTTCTCGATCAGCAACACAGCTGACACTTGGCATAGCCGACATGATCTGCTTGGCCCTGACACCTATTTCCTTTGATATAAATATACAGTAAGGAAAAGGAAGTGAAAAGGTAAGAATATGCAGCGTGAAAAGCCTGCTGGGAGTTCCCAGCCTTTAATCCATAGGTTTCCCATGGTTTTAGCTATAGGGAATGAATGATTGTATTTGTGTAGGGAAGCCACTTAAAGACTCTGTTTTTCCTGTTTTTCCTGCACAGATGTGAGAAAGGGATTGTTAGCAATCCCAGCAGAAATCTTCTTTTGTTCTGCAGGTGTCCTCCTGGCCTGGCTACAAGGCTGATGAGCATATTGCAGTCTCTGAATGTAGCTTGATTTAACATTTTAGTTAACTTGCCTCCTCACTAGTTAAAGACTTCATTCCTGGGGAAGGCTGAAAATATAATTAAGTCATCATTTGTTGACCCGGAACTTAGTAAAGCAGCTCCATTTTGGGGCCTGTTGTATTGTTTTTAACAATATGCTTTCCAATATAACCATCAATTAAAAATAGCAAATAATAATTTTCTTGAAGGACATATCTTTTGATTGTTGGTTTCTTTTTTAAAAACTATCTGAAGAAGTTTGTACAGATAATTTCTCCATAGTCAATATTCGAAGTCCTTTTATTGACATTTTACTGGCATTCACATCTGTGGTCATGCTTTTCAAAATAACCTCTGAAAGACTAGATATATCAGTAAAGTATTTTAATAGTTAATGTGAGTTTTTAGAATGCCTTATGTCAATAAACATGTTTTTATATTTTGCAATTATGCTGATGATCAATTTTTTAGAGTTATAAATTTGAATTTTACTTTTCCTTTAGGAATTTAAGCCTTTTTTTTACAAATTTTATCATGTAATTTATAAATCTAATATATTTTACTTGAGAAAGAACAGTCACCTTTATTCATATGTTTATTCTTCAATAAACGTTTGATTAGCTCATGTTTAATGGTTAAACTCTCTTAAGCAATTCATGGAGCAACTAGTTAATTAAATTCCCTTAAATATTTTAAACAGAATTTATAAGTTTAATTTCTTTGTTTTTTTTTAAAGCAGTGACTTGACATTTGAAGATGTCAAAAAAAAAAATCTACCTGCTCCTCACCTGGGTTTAAAACTTATTTATTATTTCAGTTGATTAATTTAACAAACATTTGTATAGTGCTTGCCCTGCCAAGTTGGCTACATAGTCAAGCAAATATCTTACTCTCAAAGTTATAAGGTAAACAATTTACTCCTCTTCTCCTGGAGGAGAGGGGATGGGACAGGGAATTATCTACTGGAGCTTCTATAGATGAGAAGGTAAAACTGGGGAAAAGTTTTTCCATCACACATCCAGCCAACACGCACACAATCAAAACCTTTGTTTTTGTATTCCTGTTACTCTTTGGAATTTACCACTAAAACTATGCTCAAACAGGACTATACCAATCTATATCAGTGGAGGACTTCAGCTGGAGACGTGTCAAAAATCAATTGTACCTGATGGAGTTATAGAGACAAATAAGCCTTTATTCAAGACTGTTATAATAGGAGTCAGGACTGTTGAAATAGAGAAGAGAGAATGAAAGAAATTTCACTGAAGCAAAAGGCAGAAGAGTTTTTAAGTGCTGGTTTGAGCTAAGAAAAAAGTACTGGAGGCGTTGAATTTGCCAACTGGTGCTTGTTAGGAAGTTAGGCTCCTATCCTCCCACAGAGACAGGGAGATGGAGTCTCTAGCTATGATTCTTGATTGCATTTCAAAGGGATGGCTCACTGGTCCCTGAGAAAGACATTCCTGGGGTGTAGAAGATTAAGTTTCAAAGGGTCAGAGAAAGAAAGTAAATGCTCTAAAAGGAGGGATATTGGGAGCCTGTAATTAAGAAAAAACCTGTCTAAAGTTTAGTTAAGCAGAGGGCTCAGGCCTCAGGTGGGTGGTGTCGATTTTGCACCCAGGAGACTTAGAAATGGGCAAATCAGTAGCCCAATAAATCGGATCAGAATCACTGTACCAAAGGAGAAAGAATGAGGAAGAGGCAGCCATTCTCTTGTCCAGACTAATATTTGGGGATGCCTAAGAGCTATTTGCAAAATAAATCACCTTATCTAACCTGTTCTTTAACGTGCTTAAAATAATAATTACATCCTTCTGCTTCTTTCTATCACCTCTCAAATGCTACTTCACCTTCTTCTAGAAGGTACTTAAGAAAGGTAATAAGAACAAAAAAGTATATTGATACTTGTTATTCTGATACATTTAGAGAATATCATAAAGGGTGAAATTTTGCATCTTGTTTGTAATGTAGTATTACAAATTAATTCACTACGTTCTGAAGAAGAGGAAAAGAAATCACATTAAGGAAAATTCATGCCTAGAGAGTTTTATTTTTTCATAAAAAAATGTATTCAGAAGTCTTCATGATATACTGAGGTTTTGTATCAACTTGTAATTTAATTTTTTAGTTCTTTTAAGGCATCTTAACTTACTGAGGGCAAAGTTAGTTTTGATTTAATGAAAGCAGTGGGTATCAAGAAGAAGGTGAGAAGAGATGGACTATATTCATAAGGGGAAAATTAAATTTCCAAATTTTGATTGATTCTGGAATGCATACTATTTTGGGAGATAAGTTGACTATATACTTTACTTGAAGAAAATCCGAATTTAATACCATGCAAATGTAAGTATGCTAATTAAAAAAAGTTAGAATGTGTTAGAAAACCAATTCATTTTGTAAGTGCACTGATAAAGAAGGTGCAGCAAGGGGATTTATGCAAATGTGATGAACTAAAGCATTTATCTTGCAAACTTGATAAACAGCAATAGGCACTTTAGAGGGTAAAAATAATTAGTTCTTCAGCTCCCACATGTACCCAAATCATTGTTACAATTATATTTCTTTATTACTTCAAAGAGACTTTTTATTTCAGTACAGCACAGACTTAGAAATCTATAATTACATCACTTTTTTCTTAATAATTTTTGTTTGTATTTAATGTAACGGATGGATTCCCATCTTTAAAAATGTTTGCCTTTTGTGTCTTCTTAAGAAGACATGGTAGTACTGAGAATTATCTTATTGTAGGCATCGTTATTTTAGAAACAACCACTTCTCTTCCTAGCTTCTCTCTAATACATTATCTAAATTGCAGTTTATTATTTTTTGAAGGATGAAAATAAGACCTTATCAGTCTCCATCTTAAAATCTTTCAATATTTTTCTATTATCTAGCATAAAGTTCCTATAAGGCGTTTTATAATTAACTCCTACTAATTAATCCAAATCCAAGTTATCTCCACCTTGAACTTTGCATTTCAGTCAAATAACCTCTTATGTTGTCTGTTTATCCTCTTAGTGTGCTGCTTCTCTAGAGAATCTTGACTTACACAACTCCAAAGATTTTGGCCATTTGATGCTGAAATGATGAGGTTACTGTTAACAGAAATTGCAAAGACAGCAGGAGGCAGCTGATGGGTAGTATCCAGAGCTCAGGTTTGACATGTTAACTTTGATGTCTCTTTGGCATCCTGGCAGAGATGTCAAATGAGAGGTTGCTTTTATTAATCTATAGTTCCAGGGAGTGGTATCATCTGGATATTATAAAATTGGGCCCTGTTTAATCAGTAGGACTTCATGGAACCAATTCAAAACATTAAAATAAACTCAAATAACAAAAAAATCTATTTCACTCAATCTTTAACCTTTAAATAATGTTCAATTATATATTCTGCCGGAGCCCGCCGGCTAAGATCGAACAGTTTCTGAGGAGGGGAGTGAGAATTGAGAAAAGAAAAGAGAGAGAGGAGAGAGGGAGAGAGAGAGAGAGAGAGAGAGAGAGAGACAGAGAGACAGAGAGACAGAGAGACAGAGAGACAGAGAGACAGAGAGACAGAGAGACAGAGAGATCTCGGAAGGGCGAACAGTGAATACTGAGCCCTGAGTTTATTTAGCACAGCATATATATACCCTTGGAGAAGCAACACCCACACATATGCAAATGATCGCTGACCTTTACATAAGTTCTCCCAAAAACGGTCTTTGTTCCTGTTTTCCTCTCTTATTCCCTGGGGCAAGGAATGTCTCTTATTCCCTGGGGCTAGAAACATTCAAATTAAGCCAAACTTCCTCCTTCAGTAAAGGAGCCCAACTGCTCTGCAAACTTCTAGCTTGCAGGCAACTCCAACCCTGTCTGCAGGCCATTCATCAAGAATGGCTCCCAACAATATTCTCATCAGTATTCTGAAAAGAAAATATGGTGGTTACCCTGTTACTTTCAAATGTATATTTGACTACTTTTCAAACTATTGATTTCTTTAAAATAGCCTTTTAAAGTTTGTTTATTTGTGAGTTCAAGGCCTTCCTCTTCTGTGGAAGCTCTAGCTTGTTTGAGGGACAGATGTGGCAAGTGGGCAGCTGATAGAATATCTTGTGCATGAAAGAAAACCTATAAAATTTTTGTGTGAGGTTAACACTAACCTCTAGATAACATATTTGAGATTTAGATCCAAATTGAGTAGTTGTCACAATGTACATG